>CM029014.1:200205835-200514289 GCA_016801055.1 Panax notoginseng
AGATTTCTTAGGTGGGCTTGACAATTTTGTAAATATAATATTATTATATTCAATTTTCTACTTTGGTGTTCTAAGCATTTTCCTATAAATAGGGTGCTCAGGTTAGAATTGAAAATCACACCAGAAACTGAAGTTTTCTCTCTATTTCTCTCTCTATATATCGAGCGTATTCTTATGAGTATTTTGATATCTTGAGTGTTGCTATACGGTGCAAGTTCATTCAGCGTTATTCGAGTCAGAAGTACTGCTCTTTTGAAGTAAGGGATAGTAAGGGATAGTAAGGGATTGTAAGGGATAGTAAGGGATTGTAAGGGATAGTAAGGGATAGTAAGGGATAATAAGGGATGTTATTTTTTTAAAAATGATATTATTTCTTTCAATATCATTATACCGGAATATTGGTAAGATTTTTCTTGTGAAATTCTTATCTTTTCATGTCGGGGTTACTATTCATGAGTTACTATTCACGAGCTACTATTCATGAGTTACTATTCACGAGTTATTATTTATGAGTTAGTATTCACGAGTTACTATTCATGAGTTACTATTCACGAGCTACTATTCATGAGTTACTATTCATGAGTTACTATTCACGAGTTACTATTCATGAGTTACTATTCATGAGTTACTATTCACGAGTTACTATTCATGAGTTACTATTCACGAGTTACTATTCATGACAAAATTGGTTTCTTTTTCTAACCAAATTATAGTTGATTTATGAATATTACTCTTGAGATTAAAACTATATGTTGATCATATTATTTTTTATTATCATATATAACATTTTATAACCCTGATGTTGAAATTCTCTTTCACTAGAGTGTAAAGATGGGTAGATTATTGGTATGATCATGACTAGGGTTCTCTTTGTCCAGTAGTGAAAAGTTGAATTGTGACTGGTATGATCATGACCATTGAATTTATAATTGAATATCTTTAGCTTAAGTGCAAAGGTGAAATGATCAACATAGTTATAATTATTGGTTATATAAATTCTGAAATGATTACATATTTCTTTGAGATAATAATATATTTGGCCTGTAGTGCAAATATGAACTATTGAGGAATATTTTTGGCCTGTAGTGCAAAGATGAATTATTGATGAATATCTTTGGCCCGTAGTGCAAAGATGACTTGTTGTTGAATATCTTTGGCATGTAGTGTAAAGATGAACTGTTGATGAATATCTTTGGCCCGTGGTGCAAAGATGAATTTATTAGTATGATTATGAACATGAACTGTGATTTGGTATAACCATGATCTTTGATGTTTCAGGTAAAGACAGGTGATGAAAATTATCTTCGTCTTGGATGCGAAATTTAGAATCACAATTATGATTATGAATTATTCATATGATTGTGGAAAGGAACTATTGATTGATGTTACAGGGATAAAACATTGTTGGTGGACTTTTAACGTGAAGAAGATAATAGACTTTATAGTCTATTTGACTCTTCTAATGGATTGCTCGTTCCGCTGCAACTATGGTTGAAAAGTTTTATCATCTATCATATGTTCTAAATCTCTGATTTATTACTGTTGAAGACTATTGATAATTTATCTTTAGTCATGATATTCTTTACTGAGCTAGTTGTGCTCACCCTTTTGCTTCACAATTCCTTTCAGGTAATAAAAGTGTAGCTGGGTCGAGCGAGGGATAACAAGGGAATAGAACGGTGGTCTATAGATATTGAGGGTGAGGTGAATTTAACTTGGAAGGGTGTTTTGCCACTATCTTACATGATGTATAATGACATACAACCTCGTGTCATCATAAGACAAGGTTGTGCTCATCCACTTGCTGAGTATATTTACGAGCACTACCTATATAATCTTGGTATTTGTTTGAAGTATAATTCTCAGTTAGAGACAGTGGAGATAATGATATGTCAAGAGAAGACTCACCATTGAGAAGAATATAATAGTAATCTTCTCATTTTTCTTTGGGGTCTATTGGGTCAACCGAGGATAATTCTGTGGGCATATGATATCTATCATAACCTAGATGCATGGTCTCCCATATATGAAGGTTTCCTTGAGTATTTTCCAAAGGTTTTAATTTCTAAAACAGTTTTTGACTGTACCTTTATGTAAGGTGTCATTGTGACGTGCTATCCAAGGTTGGTGTTCAGAGTCACAGTTGGTATATTTTAGTATCAAAACTCACAACATATGTGTTGTTGTATTTTGCACGACAATTGTTGCAATAAAGTTGTAGTTATTTTTTGTACCATGTATTTGGCGACTCAAAATGGGTTGGATGGAATGGACCTATTTTGGGGTCGTTACATTTGGTATCAGAGCTATAAGTAAAGAGCCCCGAGCCTCTCGCTGGTGACTTCCTGTTGATGGGGGATGCACCGAAGCCAGACTCTCCGTAGGGGACGCCGTTCTGCGGTGGCTAACTGATAGGTACCATTGTGAGGTGCTGTGGTTGAAGCACCATGAGAGTTACATTTGGTATCAGAGCTTAGGGATATGATCTCTGGCAGAGATCGGGGAATAGGACTAGGAGGGGAGAGACGAGTAAATTCTTCGCTAGTGTGTCCTACCTAAGCTTATTTGTTGGTCAGTCATAATATCGGGATATTATGTGATATGTTAATTTGTTAAATTAACCTTTATTTTTGAAGCTGTATTCTAGAATGATATCTGAAATACAGGAGATGAGCAATGAAGAAATTATGATGACAGGAAAGATGGAATCTGAAATGAAAGCAAGGTATTCTCAACTCTTTGAAATACCAGGTACGTAAATTTCGGGGACGAAATTTCATAAGGAGGGGAGATTGTAAGACCCTGAATTTTATGAATTAAAAGTATTCAATTTTTCTATTTAGTAAATGGTTAAATTGATAAAAAGTTAAAGTTAAGGGTGATATATGAATTTTTTCAAAAATAAGCAAGTGGTTATAAAATAATCATTGATGTCGGGGAATATTCGTTTGGTCGTGGAATATTCTTTCTGTCGGGGAATATTCGTACGACGGCGCAGCTATTTGTGGGCCCTATAACTGAAAGCGGTCGGATTAAGATAACAACAAAAAATTGAGTTTTTTTCAAATAACGGCGTAGTTGTTACCGTTAATACTGTTGGAATACCCGGTGGTTAAAACACAGTAATACGCGTTGTTACACAGTAGCACACGATATTGCACCAATTATTGACTCTTACGTAAGAAGGCACTACTCAATAATGGTTACAGTAATTACTGTTCATTATTTTATTGATTCCATAATTGCTACGTGGATATTTTATATTACTGTTGTTTCAATAATTGTCACTACACAGTATTTTCTATTATCGGAGCAATAATTCATATTATCTGAATAATATTATTAGATAATATTATTGGCAATGTCTAGAAAGTTCTGTCTAAGGAGAGGTTTGGTCATCTAATTGCGCGCCAGTAAGGAGAGATCCTTATTGGAAAACCCCCTCTTTCCTGGGAACGGCCTGGTTGCCAGTACTGTGGTTCTGTAATATTATTTGTGTATAATTAATTATTGATTTATATGATGAGAAAAATATTGATTTTATGTGGATATAGATGGAGAAAATTTTAATGTGACAATTGTTAAAAATTAATATTTTATCTTTTTCTGATAAAATAATTCATTTAAATATATTATTTTAATAATATATTAATGGTGATATTTTTACAATGAATGTGGGATATATGAATAAATGAGGAGAAAAAGTATTTTTGTTGGAGTAAATGTTTAACACATGTTTTGTGTGTTGGTGGACACAATTCTTGACCGAAAATTTATTATTGACTGTAAAATCGTCCGTTTGTGGATTTTGGTCAATTTCTGTTTGAAATTTAGAAAAACTTTCTTCTGCAAAGTTGTAGAGAATTGAATTTCCTATAAAAACTCGCAAGATTCGAATTTTCTGATAAAAGGGCTATTTATTATGAATTATTGAAGTTCCGAAGTTCCGAAATAATTGATTTTTGGAGTTTAAAATATTTTTTTTTAAGAAAAACATTTTTTGTTGCAATTGAGTGGCTCACATGTGTTATACATGATCTGAAATCAGATTTTTTAGGTGGGCTTGACAATTTTGTAAATATAATATTATTATATTTAATTTTCTGCTTTGTTGTTCTAAGCATTTTCCTATAAATAGGGTGCTCAGGTTAGAATTGAAAATCACACCAGAAACTGAAGTTTTCTCTCTATTTCTCTCTCTATATATCGAGCGTATTCTTATGAGTATTTTGATATCTTGAGTGTTGCTATACGGTGCAAGTTCATTCAGCGTTATTCGAGTCAGAAGTACTGCTCTTTTGAAGTAAGGGATAGTAAGGGATTGTAAGGGATAGTAAGAGATTGTAAGGGATAGTAAGGGATAGTAAGGGATAATAAGGGATGTTATTTTTTTAAAAATGATATTATTTCTTTCAATATCATTATACCGGAATATTGGTAAGATTTTTCTTGTGAAATTCTTATCTTTTCATGTCGGGGTTACTATTCATGAGTTACTATTCACGAGCTACTATTCATGAGTTACTATTCATGAGTTATTATTCACGAGTTATTATTCATGAGTTAGTATTCACGAGTTACTATTCAGGAGTTACTATTCACGAGTTACTATTCACGAGCTACTATTCATGAGTTACTATTCATGAGTTACTATTCATGAGTTACTATTCACGAGTTACTATTCATGAGTTACTATTCACGAGTTACTATTCATGACAAAATTGGTTTCTTTTTCTAACCAAATTATAGTTGATTTATGAATATTACTCTTGAGATTAAAACTATATGTTGATCATATTATTTTTTATTATCATATATAACATTTTATAACCCTGATGTTGAAATTCTCTTTCACTAGAGTGTAAAGATGGGTAGATTATTGGTATGATCATGACTAGGGTTCTCTTTGTCCAGTAGTGAAAAGTTGAATTGTGACTGGTATGATCATGACCATTGAATTTATAATTGAATATCTTTAGCTTAAGTGCAAAGGTGAAATGATCAACATGGTTATAATTATTGGTTATATAAATTCTGAAATGATTACATATTTCTTTGAGATAATAATATATTTGGCCTGTAGTGCAAATATGAACTATTGAGGAATATTTTTGGCCTGTAGTGCAAAGATGAATTATTGATGAATATCTTTGGCCCGTAGTGCAAAGATGACTTGTTGTTGAATATCTTTGGCATGTAGTGTAAAGATGAACTGTTGATGAATATCTTTGGCCCGTGGTGCAAAGATGAATTTATTAGTATGATTATGAACATGAACTGTGATTTGGTATAACCATGATCTTTGATGTTTCAGGTAAAGACAGGTGATGAAAATTATCTTCGTCTTGGATGCGAAATTTAGAATCACAATTATGATTATGAATTATTCATATGATTGTGGAAAGGAACTATTGATTGATGTTACAGGGATAAAACATTGTTGGTGGACTTTTAACGTGAAGAAGATAATAGACTTTATAGTCTATTTGACTCTTCTAATGGATTGCTCGTTCCGCTGCAACTATGGTTGAAAAGTTTTATCATCTACCATATGTTCTAAATCTCTGATTTATTACTGTTGAAGACTATTGATAATTTATCTTTAGTCATGATATTCTTTACTGAGCTAGTTGTGCTCACCCTTTTGCTTCACAATTCCTTTCAGGTAATAAAAGTGTAGCTGGGTCGAGCGAGGGATAACAAGGGAATAGAACGGTGGTCTATAGATATTGAGGGTGAGGTGAATTTAACTTGGAAGGGTGTTTTGCCACTATCTTACATGATGTATAATGACATACAACCTCGTGTCATCATAAGACAAGGTTGTGCTCATCCACTTGCTGAGTATATTTACGAGCACTACCTATATAATCTTGGTATTTGTTTGAAGTATAATTCTCAGTTAGAGACAGTGGAGATAATGATATGTCAAGAGAAGACTCACCATTGAGAAGAATATAATAGTAATCTTCTCATTTTTCTTTGGGGTCTATTGGGTCAACCGAGGATAATTCTGTGGGCATATGATATCTATCATAACCTAGATGCATGGTCTCCCATATATGAAGGTTTCCTTGAGTATTTTCCAAAGGTTTTAATTTCTAAAACAGTTTTTTACTGTACCTTTATGTAAGGTGTCATTGTGACGTGCTATCCAAGGTTGGTGTTCAGAGTCACAGTTGGTATATTTTAGTATCAAAACTCACAACATATGTGTTGTTGTATTTTGCACGACAATTGTTGCAATAAAGTTGTAGTTATTTTTTGTACCATGTATTTGGCGACTCAAAATGGGTTGGATGGAATGGACCTATTTTGGGGTCGTTACATTTGGTATCAGAGCTATAAGTAAAGAGCCCCGAGCCTCTCGCTGGTGACTTCCTGTTGATGGGGGATGCACCGAAGCCAGACTCTCCGTAGGGGACGCCGTTCTGCGGTGGCTAACTGATAGGTACCATTGTGAGGTGCTGTGGTTGAAGCACCATGAGAGTTACATTTGGTATCAGAGCTTAGGGATATGATCTCTGGCAGAGATCGGGGAATAGGACTAGGAGGGGAGAGACGAGTAAATTCTTCGCTAGTGTGTCCTACCTAAGCTTATTTGTTGGTCAGTCATAATATCGGGATATTATGTGATATGTTAATTTGTTAAATTAACCTTTATTTTTGAAGCTGTATTCTAGAATGATATCTGAAATACAGGAGATGAGCAATGAAGAAATTATGATGACAGGAAAGATGGAATCTGAAATGAAAGCAAGGTATTCTCAACTCTTTGAAATACCAGGTACGTAAATTTTGGGGACGAAATTTCATAAGGAGGGGAGATTGTAAGACCCTGAATTTTATGAATTAAAAGTATTCAATTTTTCTATTTAGTAAATGGTTAAATTGATAAAAAGTTAAAGTTAAGGGTGATATATAAATTTTTTCAAAAATAAGCAAGTGGTTATAAAATAATCATTGATGTCGGGGAATATTCGTTTGGTCGTGGAATATTCTTTCTGTCGGGGAATATTCGTACGACGGCGCAGCTATTTGTGGGCCCTATAACTGAAAACGGTCGGATTAAGATAACAACAAAAAATTGAGTTTTTTTCAAATAACGGCGTAGTTGTTACCGTTAATACTGTTGGAATACCCGGTGGTTAAAACACAGTAATACGCGTTGTTACACAGTAGCACACGATATTGCACCAATTATTGACTCTTACGTAAGAAGGCACTACTCAATAATGGTTACAGTAATTACTGTTCATTATTTTATTGATTCCATAATTGCTACGTGGATATTTTATATTACTGTTGTTTCAATAATTGTCACTACACAGTATTTTCTATTATCGGAGCAATAATTCATATTATCTGAATAATATTATTAGATAATATTATTGGCAATGTCTAGAAAGTTCTGTCTAAGGAGAGGTTTGGTCATCTAATTGCGCGCCAGTAAGGAGAGATCCTTATTGGAAAACCCCCTCTTTCTTGGGAACGGCCTGGTTGCCAGTACTGTGGTTCTGTAATATTAT
Source organism: Panax notoginseng (assembly GCA_016801055.1). Lineage (NCBI taxonomy): Eukaryota > Viridiplantae > Streptophyta > Magnoliopsida > Apiales > Araliaceae > Panax > Panax notoginseng. The sequence goes on from CM029014.1 coordinate 200,213,365, forward strand.
TTGTGTATAATTAATTATTGATTTATATGATGAGAAAAATATTGATTTTATGTGGATATAGATGGAGAAAATTTTAATGTGACAATTGTTGAAAATTAATATTTTATCTTTTTCTGATAAAATAATTCATTTAAATATATTATTTTAATAATATATTAATGGTGATATTTTTACAATGAATGTGGGATATATGAATAAATGAGGAGGAAAAGTATTTTTGTTGGATTAAATGTTTAACACATGTTTTGTGTGTTGGTGGACACAATTCTTGACCGAAAATTTATTATTGACTGTAAAATCGTCCGTTTGTGGATTTTGGTCAATTTCTGTTTGGAATTTAGAAAAACTTTCTTCTGCAAAGTTGTAGAGAATTGAATTTCCTATAAAAACTAGCGAGATTCGAATTTTCTGATAAAAGGGCTATTTATTATGAATTATTGAAGTTCCGAAGTTCCGAAATAATTGATTTTTGGAGTTTAAAATATTTTTTTTTAAGAAAAACATTTTTTGTTGCAATTGAGTGGCTCACATGTGTTATACATGATCTGAAATCAGATTTCTTAGGTGGGCTTGACAATTTTGTAAATATAATATTATTATATTCAATTTTCTGCTTTGGTGTTCTAAGCATTTTCCTATAAATAGGGTGCTCAGGTTAGAATTGAAAATCACACCAGAAACTGAAGTTTTCTCTCTATTTCTCTCTCTATATATCGAGCGTATTCTTATGAGTATTTTGATATCTTGAGTGTTGCTATACGGTGCAAGTTCATTCAGCGTTATTCGAGTCAGAAGTACTGCTCTTTTGAAGTAAGGGATAGTAAGGGATTGTAAGGGATAGTAAGAGATTGTAAGGGATAGTAAGGGATAGTAAGGGATAATAAGGGATGTTATTTTTTTAAAAATGATATTATTTCTTTCAATATCATTATACCGGAATATTGGTAAGATTTTTCTTGTGAAATTCTTATCTTTTCATGTCGGGGTTACTATTCATGAGTTACTATTCACGAGCTACTATTCATGAGTTACTATTCATGAGTTACTATTCACGAGTTATTATTCATGAGTTAGTATTCACGAGTTACTATTCAGGAGTTACTATTCACGAGTTACTATTCACGAGCTACTATTCATGAGTTACTATTCATGAGTTACTATTCATGAGTTACTATTCACGAGTTACTATTCATGAGTTACTATTCACGAGTTACTATTCATGACAAAATTGGTTTCTTTTTCTAACCAAATTATAGTTGATTTATGAATATTACTCTTGAGATTAAAACTATATGTTGATCATATTATTTTTTATTATCATATATAACATTTTATAACCCTGATGTTGAAATTCTCTTTCACTAGAGTGTAAAGATGGGTAGATTATTGGTATGATCATGACTAGGGTTCTCTTTGTCCAGTAGTGAAAAGTTGAATTGTGACTGGTATGATCATGACCATTGAATTTATAATTGAATATCTTTAGCTTAAGTGCAAAGGTGAAATGATCAACATGGTTATAATTATTGGTTATATAAATTCTGAAATGATTACATATTTCTTTGAGATAATAATATATTTGGCCTGTAGTGCAAATATGAACTATTGAGGAATATTTTTGGCCTGTAGTGCAAAGATGAGTTGTTGATGAATATCTTTGGCCCGTAGTGGAAAGATGACTTGTTGTTGAATATCTTTGGCATGTAGTGTAAAGATGAACTGTTGATGAATATCTTTGGCCCGTGGTGCAAAGATGAATTTATTAGTATGATTATGAACAGGAACTGTGATTTGGTATAACCATGATCTTTGATGTTTCAGGTAAAGACAGGTGATGAAAATTATCTTCGTCTTGGATGCGAAATTTAGAATCACAATTATGATTATGAATTATTCATATGATTGTGGAAAGGAACTATTGATTGATGTTACAGGGATAAAACATTGTTGGTGGACTTTTAACGTGAAGAAGATAATAGACTTTATAGTCTATTTGACTCTTCTAATAGATTGCTCGTTCCGCTGCAACTATGGTTGAAAAGTTTTATCATCTACCATATGTTTTAAATCTCTGATTTATTACTGTTGAAGACTATTGATAATTTATCTTTAGTCATGATATTTTTTACTGAGCTAGTTGTGCTCACCCTTTTGCTTCACAATTCTTTTCAGGTAATAAAAGTGTAGCTGGGTCGAGCGAGGGATAACAAGAGAATAGAACGGTGGTCTATAGATATTGAGGGTGAGGTGAATTTAACTTGGAATGGTGTTTTGCCACTATCTTACAGGATGTATAATGACATACAACCTCATGTCATCATAAGACAAGGTTGTGCTCATCCACTTGCTGAGTATATTTACGAGCACTACCTATATAATATTGGTATTTGTTTGAAGTATAATTCTCAGTTAGAGACAGTGGAGATAATGATATGTCAAGAGAAGACTCCCCATTGAGAAGAATATAATAGTAATCTTCTCATTTTTCTTTGGGGTCTATTGGGTCAACTGAGGATAATTCTGTGGGCATATGACATCTATCATAACCTAGATGCATGGTCTCCCATATATGAAGGTTTCCTTGAGTATTTTCCAAAGGTTTTAATTTCTAAAACAGTTTTTGACTGTACCTTTATGTAAGGTGTCATTGTGACGTGCTATCCAAGGTTGGTGTTCAGAGTCACAGTTGGTATATTTTAGTATCAAAACTCACAACATATGTGTTGTTGTATTTTGCACGACAATTGTTGCAATAAAGTTGTAGTTATTTTTTATACCATGTATTTGGCGACTCAAAATGGGTTGGATGGAATGGACCTATTTTGGGGTCGTTACATTTGGTATCAGAGCTATAAGTAAAGAGCCCCGAGCCTCTCGCTGGTGACTTCCTGTTGATGGGGGATGCACCGAAGCCAGACTCTCCGTAGGGGACGCCGTTCTGCGGTGGCTAACTGATATGTACCATTGTGAGGTGCTGTGGTTGAAGCACCATGAGAGTTATATTTGGTATCAGAGCTTAGGGATATGATCTCTGGCAGAGATCGGGGAATAGGACTAGGAGGGGAGAGACAAGTAAATTCTTCGCTAGTGTGTCCTACCTAAGCTTATTTGTTGGTCAGTCATAATATCGGGATATTATGTGATATGTTAATTTGTTAAATTAACCTTTGTTTTTGAAGCTGTATTCTAGAATGATATCTGAAATACAGGAGATGAGCAATGAAGAAATTATGATGACAGGAAAGATAGAATCTGAAATGAAAGCAAGGTATTCTCAACTCTTTGAAATACCAGGTACGTAAATTTCGGGGACGAAATTTCATAAGGAGGGGAGATTGTAAGACCCCGAATTTTATGAAATAAAAGTATTCAATTTTTCTATTTAGTAAATGGTTAAGTTGATAAAAAGTTAAAGTTAAGGGTGATATATGAATTTTTTAAAAAATAAGCAAGTGGTTATAAAATAATCATTGATGTCGGGGAATATTCGTTTGGTCGTGGAATATTCTTTCTGTCGGGGAATATTCGTACGACGGCGCAGCTATTTGTGGGCCCTATAACTGAAAACGGTCGGATTAAGATAACAACAAAAAATTGAGTTTTTTTCAAATAACGGCGTAGTTGTTACCGTTAATACTGTTGGAATACCCGGTGGTTAAAACACAGTAATACGCGTTGTTACACAGTAGCACACGATATTGCACCAATTATTGACTCTTACGTAAGAAGGCACTACTCAATAATGGTTACAGTAATTACTGTTCATTATTTTATTGATTCCATAATTGCTACGTGGATATTTTATATTACTGTTGTTTCAATAATTGTCACTACATAGTATTTTCTATTATCGAAGCAATAATTCATATTATCTGAATAATATTATTAGATAATATTATTGGCAATGTCTAGAAAGTTCTGTCTAAGGAGAGGTTTGGTCATCTAATTGCGCGCCAGTAAGGAGATATCCTTATTGGAAAGCCCCCTCTTTCCTGGGAACGGCCTGGTTGCCAGTACTGTGGTTCTGTAATATTATTTGTGTATAATTAATTATTGATTTATATGATGAGAAAAATATTGATTTTATGTGGATATAGATGGAGAAAATTTTAATGTGACAATTGTTGAAAATTAATATTTTATCTTTTTCTGATAAAATAATTCATTTAAATATATTATTTTAATAATATATTAATGGTGATATTTTTACAATGAATGTGGGATATATGAATAAATGAGGAGGAAAAGTATTTTTGTTGGATTAAATGTTTAACACATGTTTTGTGTGTTGGTGGACACAATTCTTGACCGAAAATTTATTATTGACTGTAAAATCGCCCGTTTGTGGATTTCGGTCAATTTTTGTTTGGAATTTGGAAAAACTTTCTTCTGCAAAGTTGTAGAGAATTGAATTTCCTATAAAAGCTCGCGAGATTCGAATTGTCTGATAAAAGGGCTATTTATTATGAATTATTGAAGTTCCGAAGTTCCGAAATAATTGATTTTTGGAGTTTAAAATGTTTTTTTAAGAAAAACATTTTTTGTTGCAATTGAGTGGCTCACATGTGTTATACATGATCTGAAATCAGATTTCTTAGGTGGGCTTGACAATTTTGTAAATATAATATTATTATATTCAATTTTCTGCTTTGGTGTTCTACGCATTTTCCTATAAATAGGGTGCTTAGGTTAGAATTGAAAATCACACCAGAAACTGAAGTTTTCTCTCTATTTCTCTCTCTATATATCGAGCGTATTCTTATGATTATTTTGATATCTTGAGTGTTGCTATACGGTGCAAGTTCATTCAGCGTTATTCGAGTCAGAAGTACTGCTCTTTTGAAGTAAGGGATAGTAAGGGATTGTAAGGGATAGTAAGGGATAGTAAGGGATAATAAGGGATGCTATTTTTTTAAAAATGATATTATTTCTTTCAATATCATTATACCGAAATATTGGTAAGGTTTTTCTTGTGAAATTCTTATCTTTTCATGTCGGGGTTACTATTCATGAGTTACTATTCACGAGCTACTATTCATGAGTTACTATTCATGAGTTACTATTCACGAGTTATTATTCATGAGTTAGTATTCACGAGTTACTATTCATGAGTTACTATTCACGAGCTACTATTCATGAGCTACTATTCATGAGTTACTATTCACGAGTTACTATTCATGAGTTACTATTCACGAGTTACTATTCATGAGTTACTATTCACGAGTTACTATTCATGACAAAATTGGTTTCTTTTTCTAACCAAATTATAGTTGATTTATGAATATTACTCTTGAGATTAAAACTATATGTCGATCATATTATTTTTTATTATCATATATAACATTTTATAACCCTGATGTTGAAATTCTCTTTCACTAGAGTGTAAAGATGGGTAGATTATTGGTATGATCATGACTAGGGTTCTCTTTGTCCAGTAGTGAAAAGTTGAATTGTGACTGGTATGATCATGACCATTGAATTTATAATTGAATATCTTTAGCTTAAGTGCAAAGGTGAAATGATCAACATGGTTATAATTATTGGTTATATAAATTCTGAAATGATTACATATTTCTTTGAGATAATAATATATTTGGCCTGTAGTGCAAATATGGACTATTGAGGAATATTTTTGGCCTGTAGTGCAAAGATGAGTTGTTGATGAATATCTTTGGCCCGTAGTGCAAAGATGACTTGTTGTTGAATATCTTTGGCATGTAGTGTAAAGATGAACTGTTGATGAATATCTTTGGCCCGTGGTGCAAAGATGAATTTATTAGTATGATTATGAACAAGAACTGTGATTTGGTATAACCATGATCTTTGATGTTTCAGGTAAAGACAGGTGATGAAAATTATCTTCGTCTTGGATGCGAAATTTAGAATCACAATTATGATTATGAATTATTTATATGATTGTGGAAAGGAACTATTGATTGATGTTACAGGGATAAAACATTGTTGGTGGACTTTTAACGTGAAGAAGATAATAGACTTTATAGTCTATTTGACTCTTCTAATAGATTGCTCGTTCCGCTGCAACTATGGTTGAAAAGTTTTATCATCTACCATATGTTCTAAATCTCTGATTTATTACTGTTGAAGACTATTGATAATTTATCTTTAGTCATGATATTCTTTACTGAGCTAGTTGTGCTCACCCTTTTGCTTCACAATTCCTTTCAGGTAATAAAAGTGTAGCTGGGTCGAGCGAGGGATAACAAGGGAATAGAACGGTGGTCTATAGATATTGAGGGTGAGGTGAATTTAACTTGGAAGGGTGTTTTGCCACTATCTTACAGGATGTATAATGACATACAACCTCGTGTCATCATAAGACAAGGTTGTGCTCATCCACTTGCTGAGTATATTTACGAGCACTACCTATATAATCTTGGTATTTGTTTGAAGTATAATTCTCAGTTAGAGACAGTGGAGATAATGATATGTCAAGAGAAGACTCACCATTGGGAAGAATATGATAGTAATCTTCTCATTTTTCTTTGGGGTCTATTGGGTCAACCGAGGATAATTCTGTGGGCATATGATATCTATCATAACCTAGATGCATGGTCTCCCATATATGAAGGTTTCCTTGAGTATTTTCCAAAGGTTTTAATTTCTAAAACAGTTTTTGACTGTACCTTTATGTAAGGTGTCATTGTGACGTGCTATCCAAGGTTGGTGTTCAGAGTCACAGTTGGTATATTTTAGTATCAAAACTCACAACATATGTGTTGTTGTATTTTGCACGACAATTGTTGCAATAAAGTTGTAGTTATTTTTTGTACAATGTATTTGGCGACTCAAAATGGGTTGGATGGAATGGACCTATTTTGGGGTCGTTACACTATGGTTGGAAGCACCATGAAAGTTACAGGTTGGTATCAGAGCTTAGGGTTAAAAACCTTAGGTGGGATAGACCTTAGGCTATAACCTTAGAACAGAGGGAAACGTTGAAAATATAAATAACTCATATAGAGTTTAAAAAGAGATGAATCGAATAAATTCATCGTCAAACAAAATAAAAGATAACTTATATAAAATTGTTATTTGCTGTGTGTATATATTATATGCTAATCAGGATAATTTATGTGTGTAGATGTCTAGTGGAAAAGGCTTGTTATATGCTTATAGCATGGAGAAGGATCAAATCCATACACCCGAGCTAATATCGAAGCCAATAGCTAAAATAGAGGCTCACGATGAAAACAACTCTGACAAGGTGGTTATTTTGGAAAACGTAGTACCAAATCCGGAGATGGTGGAGCTGACAGATAGTGATTCGGACACTAAAGTTGAAGCTGATCAAGCATCAATGGAGGTGCAGGACCTGAGGAACAAGGTTTCTTCTCTAGAAAAGTTGTGGGAAATAGAAAAGCTGCTAAATAGTCAGTTGCGAAAAGCCTTACTAGAAACAATGGAAGAACAAGATAAGCTTAAAATCCAAATTGATCAGATAGGAGCCACAAGCAACATATCATGTGCAGCTCAGAGCAATAAGGGAAAAAGAAAGATAGAAGACCACGACGTAGGAAAATCTGATAAGAAGAAATGGAAAAGAATATGCTACCTTTGCGGCTATGAGGGACATACCACCCTGTATTGTCCTCATTATAAACCAGGTGCATGTTTTATCTGCGGGATAGAAGGTCATCAGGCAAAAGGTTGTTCAAGAAAAAGCCGTAGTGAATAGGTAGTATAGGTTCTGTTGTGTATGTGTGTTTAATATAATATATATATGATAAGTATACATGTGTAATGTAATGTTCCCAATTTTTATATTAATCAAGGTTGTAAATCTCGGCTTTTGTAGTCACCAAGGGATAACTGATGTTTAAAGCAGTATGTGCTATAATATGTAAAATATTCGTTAAATGAATATGAATCTAAGTTTGCGTAAAATGAGTTTAATATATTAAACTTATATGATAAGATTTAGAATGTAAGTTAAATTTATGATTTTATTTAATCAGATAATGCCGCCAAGACGTCGAACTCGAAATCAAAGGGCAAAAGAATCTGTCAACAACGCTGAGGGACAACAACAAGCAGACTCGATGCAGCAATTTGCAAACATAGTAGCACAAGCTATGCAGCAAAGAATGCCAGCCGCAGGGAACCAGCCGGACAACCGCTTGGCGAACTTCAAAGATTTTAAGGCTGTAGGACTGCCGGAATTCAAAGGTACAACTGACCCTGTTGAAGCCTAGACTTGGGTTAAAGAAATTGAAAAAGCATTCGTAATAGCTAGGATAGCTGAGGGGCAAAATACCGCTTTTGCCACCTATATGATGAAGGGTGAGACAAATTTTTGGTGGAAAGCGAATCAGGCGAGGGCAGGAGAATGTGTAGTTACATGGGATAGGTTTAAAACACTATTTTTCGAAAACTATTTTTCATCTAGTATACAGGCTAGGATGGAGGTGAAATGTTTAGAGTTGAAGCAAGAGAATATGACGGTGTCAGAATACGTTGGAAAGTTCAATGAGTTGGCTAGGTTTGCTCTGTATCAAGTTGATACGGAGGCTAGGAAAGCGAGAAGGTTTGAGTTGGGATAAAAACCCTGGCTCTATAACAAGGTGGCGATGTTGCAGATTCCTACATTTGCAGCACTCATGGAGAAAGATATTATTGCTGAGGAGGGGAGTGAGGCCATGAGCCTCTACAATAAGGAGAGGAAGAACAAAGGTAAGGTTGAAGGAGCTGGGAAGATAGGAATTAATAGTGGGAGCCGGAGTGGAGATGGAAAGAGAAAGGTGAAAAACTTTGAGAATGTGCGGGTGAAGCAAGAAGGTGTGAAGAAACAGGCTGTGCTGTGTAATAATTGTGGAAAGAACCATCACGTGAGTGTCTGAAAGGAAAGTTCGTATGCTATAAGTGTGGGCAGGAGGGTCATATCTCTCCCAACTGCCCCAATCCTAGGATGAATAGTGGGTGTTTTCTGTGCTAATCGACTGAGCACAAGGTGAAGGATTGTCCGAAGAGGAGGACGGAGGCAGTAAGTATGAATACTGGCAAGGGCAGCGGGACTTTAGCAATCACGGGACCAACGTCATCAAGCCAACCAACAAAATCAACAGTAAGGGTCTACAACATGACTGTCCAGGATACGGTGGCAGCTGGCAATGGAACTCCAGGTATTATTCGTATAACTTTTATTGTCTTATACATGATTTTCATATATATAGTAAATTATTTTATAAAGGAATTTTGAGGGAGGAATTTGAGTTCGTTTAGAAATCAAAATTTTCCATTTAATCAGATAGACAAGCTTTATGTGAATAGTTAAAGATCAGTTCGATCAAAGTTGGTCGAGATCTACTTGCGAAGATTGTGTGTGTCATGTACCCTTGTATGTATAGGTTTTAAAACGGTGATTCCGCGGACGAAATCTTTATAAGGGAGGGTGAATATAACAACCCGATATTTTATATATAATTAAATCAGAAATTTTGTGTATAATTTTTTTTTTAAGATGAGGATTTGTACACGATATTGTATATATGTATTTATGTGATAAATAAAAATATATTTATTACATGTATAATTAAAAATAATTTTATTTCAGAATAATTGATTATTATAAAGTATATTCTTATAATAATTAATTTTATAGTAGAAATATTTTTATTATTTATTTTTCATGAAAATATAATTTTATATTATTTAAATAATATATATAATGATTATAGAATAATTATAATAATTATTTTATTTTATTATATTAATTTATGTTAGATTAATTAAGTTAATTATTTTAACTTAATTAATAAAGTTAAATATGAAAGATAAATCAGATATGGAATCCAAACCCTAATTTTAGATTTTTATCAAGGAATGAGAATAGTAATATAATAATAATTATATTTTAATTTTTTAGTGCTGTAAATATGTACGGTATGTACGTATTGATAATGGTTGGTCTATTATGGTGCAGTATTTCAAAATCCTAATATTAATTGGTTAAACCCTAGTTTTACTGTGGAAAATCCTAATTTGAAAATCAATTGTGAGTTTAAGACTATTATATAAATGTGTTATATGATTTTATGATTAATTAGGTCAACCCTAGTTAATAGTTAGATATATTAATTTTTAAAAACCCTAATTACAATTTGTTAACCCTAATTATTAATTATAAACCCTAATTGATAAATTCGGCACCTTAATTGCTATTTTGAACGCTTAATAATAATTAGTAAATGTTAAATCCTAATGTGCAAAACCTTAGTGGTTAGGTAACCTAACTTAATTAGGAGACCCTACTTAATTAGGAGACCCTAATTATAAATTTTAGAAACTAGTTTTATTTTATTTTAAACCCTAAATAAAAGTCTAGAAATTTATTTTGTGTTAAACCTTAGGGTTAAACCCTAAGGGTTTGCTAATTGACCAATGTGCCATTAAAATCTCAAGCTAATTGACCATTATACCCTTTTTGTGCATTATTGAAGCTAATGTATAGGTTTTGACCTTAGGTGAAGTTGGTGACCAAATCCAACAACCCCATGTGATTAAAATTGACAGCAATCAACCACTATGATCAGCCATACATGTATCTACCACTTCTATATATAGATTGGAGAGAGAAAAAGATCACTTGTTAGCCCATTTTGCACAAACACATATCCAAGAGCTCCTCCCACTAAAACCCATGAAATATATTTGTATATCAGTCCCAAGACCAGGCCCACTAACACCCTTACACAACATCAGTAGCCTTGAATCAAAACTTGATCAAAGAACGTATAAAACCCTAGCTATAATCTGGTCTTGATCTACATGTTAGATGTTAGGATTTATTGTTAAAGCATGTTATATATAGTGTATAATGATGATCTGGGTTGCTAGATGTTAGATCCATAACATCTAGAGGCTCGGATTTGAAGTTTTGCAAAATCTGGAAAAAGTTTGTTTTGTGGTCTGACAATGAATGTCAGTGGCTGTAGATCTCTGCATGTTTTTGATTTTTGATGTTTTAAAGTTGTAATCTGTAGCTTGTTATGTGTTCTTTTAATCTGGAAGTGGAACCACTGTGATTACATGTGTAGATCGTGAGTTATTCTTGGTCAAAACCCGTTGACCGGGCATGACCAGAGGAAATCTGGGTAACCCAGAAAGTAGTTTGCAGCGTTTGACAAGATTTGCTAAGCATTAGATCTGACAGTATTTTGATGTTCTGTTATGGATCTTGAGTCTACGTTGTAATATGTTATGTTAACTTTATATTCATGCTTTTATAACCTCTATATATCAAATATACTGGATTCAGTGACCAGTCAAACCAGCTCAGTTGATCACATTTCACGTTTTCTTGGTAACCCAGAAAACGTTTGAACGTGTCCTCTGACATGCTTTGAACAGGCTATATCTTCTTGATGTGTTGTTTTTAGATGTGTTTTAGGTGTTAGATCTCTTCATTTACATGTTGAGTACAACCTGGAAGCATTATATCATAAAAACAATACATGAACAACAAGTTGTGGAAGTCCAAAGTAGGCAAGTCGTACTGTTCTTCATTTCTAGGCAAACCCAGAAATGAAGAACATCTCTGACAGCTACTTTAGGCCCTTAGATCTTTCAATTGGTGCATGTGTTGATCATGTTTGTTATTGGATCTTGTAGTCTTGCATTAGCACTATACGATCTGATCAACAACATGTCCAGAAACACTTTGTGTGAAGAATTAATTATGGTCAAACTAGCTAGCTTGGTAACTGAGTTGGTATTCTAGGTTTTCATGATGAACATGAAGAACACCTATAGCGACGGTTCTGTCGCTATAGGTGGTCTTTAGCGACAAATTATTTATAAAAATTATATTTTTATTAAATAATTATAGAAAATTAGTTTTTTATTATTAAAAATATAAAATAAATTATTAAAAATTATTTTAAAGACTGAAAATTAGTTTTTAATTACTTTTAATATATTTCATAAATATTTAATATTTTTAAAATATTAAAGGTATTTAATTTATTTAATTATTATATTAAATAGATTATTTAAAAATGATTTTAATATTTGAAAAATTATTTAGAAATTATATAATGATATAAGAAAATATTTTAAGTTATTTTACTGACTTTTAATATTTTGGGATGAAATTCATTAATAAATAAATATTAATGATAATTAAGTTATTTATAAATGAATTAATTAAATAAATTAAAAATGATTTTATTATATTAAAAATCATTTTATATAATAAAAAAAAATATTTTAAGTTATAAAATATAACTTTCAATATTTAAAGGTAAATTTCATTAATAATTATTTTTAGTGGTATTAAAGTTATTTAATAATTATATTAATAATTTAGTTTAAAAATGATTTTAATATTATAAAAATCATTTTAAATGAAAATAAAGTGTTTAAAAATATTTTAAGTTATAAAATATAACTTTTAATATTTAAAGGATAATTTTATTAATAATTTAATATTAATGATATTATTTTAATATTAAATGATTTTTTATTTATTTAATAATTATATTAAATAAATAGTTTAAAAATAGTTTTATTAATTTAAATATCATTTAAAAAGGATATAAATAAATTAAAAATATTTTAAGTTATAATTAATGACTTTTAATATTTTGATAAATAATGCATTAATATTTAATATTAATGGTAATTATTTAAAAACGATTTTAATTGTTTTAAAAATCATTTAAGGATAATAAAAATGTTTTATAAATATTTTGAGTTATTATAAATAACTTTAATATTTTGGTAGTGGTTTCATTAATAGTTTAATATTACTGAAATGGTAATGATAATAGAATTGTTTAATATTTAAATCATTTAATAATGATTCCGGTGTTTGAAAATTCATGATAAATTATAATAAATGTTTAAAAATTATTATAAGTCATTTAAAAATAATATGACTAATAATTATAATTATTGAGCTACAGGATAGAGTCTTAGACTCGATAATTACCCGATAAAACCGTCGATACACCGATATATTTCAGATATTGATCTGGACTTAGATAGGTTGACTTGGTAAGTGTTTATTTATGATTCAATGGTTGTTAAACATATGTGACAATGTGATTAGGTAATGTGCTGACTGCAATAAGCAGTGTTATGTGTTACGATATGTTATTCTAATCAGTAAAATAATCTTATTACTGAGAGGTGGTTATATAAAAGATAAAACTAAGTTACATGCTGTAACCAGCAGACCAGGCAAGTATCCTACCTTTGCATTTTCTTTATGCAATGGACAGAAGTAAGAAAATTTCAGAATTATATTATTTTTGTATTAGATTATTAACCCTATTATCATATATATTATATCCGATCATTGTTTATCAACATGATATTATATTATATAATTCAGATATTTATTCTGTTCGTTAATTTCTAAATATGGTTATACAAGTGACCTCACTTGGATAATCATTATATTTAATCACATGTTGATATATATATATATATATATATATATATATATATATATATATATATATATATATATATATATATACACACCTCTAAGCTATTTGATCAGCTAGACACATATTTAGAAAATCGTTGAATATGATAAAACCTTTTTGTATCCAATCAAATTGTTTTGGTTCGGATTCCCGACTAAGTATGAACATCCTGAACATGGAAAAACTTTTATGCGCCCACGGCGGACAGAGTGAACGATAATATCGTTCTTACATGCAGTATTGATCAATACAGGGCATAACGGGCTGATCACCCCCGTGCCCGTAAGTTATGACGGTTTGCGGATGAAGTTCTGCTAAACCTATTCGAAAATTGAAAGCAATGTTCATAGTATGTCAACTTAACCCTATTTATAGTCATTACGTAGTTTCAAAAATTTGATAGAGAGTTGTTATGTTATTATTATCGGTTCAGATTACTTCACAACTATTGATTTGTTGTAGAAGGGTAGTACAAAGAAAACATTTAGTTCTTTTAGCTAATATTTATAATTGTTATTACTTGTTGGGCACTCAAATGCTCATCCTTGCTTAATTTAAATGTTTTCAGCTAAGTGTGAACAACCTGAAGGGTCTGCTAAGAACAAGGAAAAAAGGAAAGGTTACAAAATGAATGCAATGTTATCTTATGTAATAATTTGATATTATTAGCACAATGATATATATATTATCTATCAGGCTATGTAGTGAATGTATTAAAGGTTACGTACTTGGAAACTAGACTATGATAATTATGTAAATTAAGTTTAATATTTATATTATTGTTATTATTATTAGTATTATTCCGCTCTTAGAGATGGTATCGTGAAGCACCGAGTTTGGGTTTCAAGTACCTGAATTTGGGGGTTTTACAATTTTTATAATTTGAATAGTAACATTATTATAGTAAATTCATGGTATAAAAGTAAAATGAGGTGGAAGAGAACAAATTGAATTTGAATTCTTATGATGTAAGCAATGATGTCATCAGAACGATGAGTTATGCAATGATGTCATCAGAATGATGAGGTAAGCAATGATGTCGTATGATCGATGATGTAAGCGATGATGTCATAAATTATGACGAAAAGACTATTTTACCCTTACCCTGCCAAGCCTATAAATAGAGCTCATTTCTTCATTATTTATTACCAATTCACTAAAGCTATAGAGAGAGAAAGTATAGACAGAATAAGAGAAAAAGAAGAAGAGTATTATGCTATTACACTAGTGCAATCTCCAAATTTTTATTAAGGTAAAATATATTATTTCTTTTGCAATATTCATAAAGAATATTATTTTCTTTCATATTCCATATTATGAAAGTGATAATATTTCATTTCATATTCCTAAATTTGAACTTACCACGATAAGTATTGCTTCTATAATTTCTGAAATGATTAAAAATTCCTTAAGTTTTGCTCTTCATCTTTCACGGGAATATTGGTATGAACTTTCTTGATAAAATTCCATATTTTCATGTCGGTTTACTATTCACGAAGTACTATTCATGATAAAAATTAATTCTTTTCTGTGCAAATTATTTTTGATACATGAATATTATTCTTGAATTTTACTCCACAAAGCAGTTATCATGTTGACAATTTGGACATTTTGAACTCTAGATAAATTGAATTATAATTCTCTAATATTTATCATTTATCTCACTTGATTGAATCTTTATATCATTGTCATCATCCTCATGCTTATATTGTACTGGAAGTTATCTTTGGCCCGTAGTGCAAAGATGGACTGTTGATTGGCATGATTATGACCAGGAATTATGTATTGGTATAATCATAACCTTTAATGTTACAGATAAGGTTTGGGGTGAAAGTTCTCTTTGGCCCGTAGTGCTTATATGGACAAATGTTTGGCATGATCATGACCACCGGTGATTCAAACGATTATCTTTGGCCCGTAGTGCATAGATAATTCGTTGATTGAAAATAAATATTGATTGGTGTTACAGAGATAAAATATTAATGATGGACTTTTAAATCATGGAAGATAGTAGACATAATGCTCTACTTGACTCTTCTAATGGTTTGTTGTTTTCGCTGCAGTTGTTGATCTAAAACTTATTGTCTATTGTATTCTATCAGATTTTTTCCTATTGAGGACTAAGGATAATTTATTCTGCATTATCTTAGTCATAATATTCTTTACTGGGCTAGTTGAGCTCATCTTTTTCCTTTTTATTCCATTTTGCTTATCAGGAGGCGAGAATATAGCTGCTACTAGTCAGGGTGTAACATTCCATATTTTTTAAATGTAAGTTATAAATATTTATTAATTTATATAAATATTTATTGGATATGTTTATTATTGAATAAGTAATTGTTCAATTTGATTGAGTTTATTTAGTTAATTATTTATTTGCTAAATAATTAATGTAATTAGTTAATTATTTATTTGTTAAATAATTAATGTGTTACGTGGATTGAGTTATGTGATTAAGTAATTTATTTAATTGTTATTACATAAAGTTTGACAAATAACTATGTTATAAAGAGTTATTAAATTAAATTAAAGTAATTTTAATTTAGTGTTGCCAAACAAGGTGTAAGTATATTAATTTTTTATTTTATAAATGGGTTGCCAAACAAGGCCTTATGGCTTTTGAAATTCTTGTTAATTTTAAATTATATTACTAATAGAATAAAACAAAAATATAAATAAAATATATTTATATTTATAAGATTATACGTTATATGTTTGGTAACTGATAAGATTAAATAGGCTTATTATTGCCATAACAGTTATTTTACGTGTATGATTTATCAGTTTTACGCTCAGTGTTAATACCTAGTCTATTGCTGAGAGAATTAAGAAAAGAGAAAGGAAAAGTTCAGAGAGTTTGAGAAGAAGTCAAGTGCGTGATTTTTCAAAACAGATTTTGTTAACAAGGTTTTCTTAACAACAAAAGGTACGTGTTTATAACCTTAATATATATTTTACGGTATATTGTCTCTTTGAATTTGATAGTCGGTGTTCTTCAACTTCACTGTGTATAAGTTTTTACAAAATTCTTGTAATCTATGTGTTGGTTATTGTTATACTAGCATATATATATTTGTATATAATTGTATGCTTAATATATAAATATGATGGTATGTTAAATTACGTATTCAAGAAATTCTTTTTTTTTACAGCGAAAACATGTGAGTACGAACTTGAGTGTAGAATTTATCAAAGGTTATATATATATATATATATATATATATATATATATATATATATATATATATATATATATATATATATATATATATATATACTGACTGAGAAATTGGACTATACATGGAAATTGAGATATATATTGGTATACTTGTATTTCAAAGGAATCAAAATTGGTTGATAACAGTATAAATTTACATCAACTGTAAATTTATATTTCGTCAATGGAGTTTAATTTTTAAAACACAGTGTTTTCAAAGAATTAGTCTATGATAATGTTAATTAGTCGTTGGTAATTGGTATATGGATGATTGTTAACTTTCATGTGTAATTTTTCATGAAGTTATATATGTTGTTGGATGTCATTGACCGTTAAAAATAAATTAGACAGTAGCTTTGCTCTGTCTTTCTTGGTTGGTTCTGTGAGTTGCGGCGCCCCAGCGTCAAAATTCACGCCCCAGCGCCAAATTTCGCGCCCTGGCGCCAAGGTTCGTGCCCCAGCGCCAAAAATGGGCCAGTAGCTCGCGCCCAACGCTGTAGCTCGTGCCCCAGCGCCACTGTTCCGCGCCCCGGCGCCGGAAAAGTGTCCTAGGTGGGCAGTTTTGACCTCTTGTAGTAAAACGGCCATAACTTTTTCATACGAACTCCGATTGAGGTAATTCAAGATGATTCGGAAAGAGGACGAGTAGACCTACAACTTTCATTCTTTAAGTTTGTTAATTTGAGGTCTGTAACAGTATTCAAAATGGTCATCTTTAGGACTATTGTGTATTTGGAGCCAATCGGAGGGCGTCAGGATGCACGAATGCAAGTGCAACCCTTTGGGTATTAGTATAACTTAATGATAACATGTTGGACATGTATTAGAATGTTGTATCAAGTTGTTAATGTACATGTGGTGTAATAAAGCTAAAAAGTAATGTTCATGAAAGATGTGATGTTGTTTAAACTTAAACTTAGTTAGTAGCCATACTAAGAGTAGTAAAGGAACACATAAAGGTAATGTTAGTGTAACTAATGTGTATTGTCAATGCATATGGTATGTGTAGGACTTGGGGTGAACGTGAATAGTAATTGTTTAACCTACACACGAGGCAAGTTCCCTAACCTTTGCTACTTTATTATTCAGCAAGGTTACTTTTCACTGTTATGTTACACTTATGCAAGTTCTCTAACTCTACTTTTATAATTGTGCAAGTTTTCTTAACTCTAAACTTGTTATATTAGCATGCAAGTACCTTTAGTTTGTCGTTCAAGTTATTATTTGTTGTGCATGCTTGATATTAAATTCTAAGATGTAACCTTAGCTTAACGTTGTTCAAAGCAAGGTATGATAAGTTATTCAATTGTTATGCTATTAGATTATTCCTAAAGCATGAACTTAGAACGAAATGTTTATTCAGTATGATCATTCAATAACATAGTGTTATTATCTTGTATTCAACTAATCCTTAGTTGATGTCCGTTGAACTCCAAATTACCTTGAAAACTTATCCAAACCAAACTTACTTTGGTGCGGACTTGTATTCAAAATACTGTGATGAACAACTCTTTTAATAGAGGTTTACGCTTAGTGTTAAAATGGTTGTGCACAATACATTGTACGAAGGGTTTATCCCCCTAAGTACGTGGAGTCCTTATAGTCTTATGACTGTTAAAGTTAAAGTTGAAAGATTACTTATAAATGTGGACATGATTCGTGGTCATTAGACCCTCAGTGAATGTTATAATTTTCAAAAAGTTAATAGAATATATTGTTCAGTTCAATTGAGCCTAATATTGGCAATTGATGTGAAAGTTTAAAGATTTACTTATTATTATTTCAAGCGGGCCTTGTTTGCTCACTCTTGCCTGTAAAATTTCTTACAGCTAAAGTTGAAACTGGTGACGTACCTAGTACCAGTAAGGGAAAAGGAAAGATGAATAAATACTGAAGACTTGTAATAGTTTTGATAGTTTACTTTCAGAATTTGATTTAAAGATTATAATGAAGTTATTTAATTTTCCGCATTTGAATGATTGTTGTTAAAGGTTGGATAACCTGGGAGATTTCTTTTATTTAAGTTTAATCATGTATGGGCAGGTTTTCTTTTATTATTCAATTCTATTATGATTGGGTAGTTAGAAATGAATGTTTTGATTACGTGAACACCAAATCTTGAGGTAATGAAGTACCAGGATTTGGGGGTGTCACACAGGGTGTGAAGTGATGGTTCAAAACGGTTATTATAGCAGTCCTCACTATTTTGTAAAATAGTGTATCAATAATTATAATGAGGACTTTATTTGAGTTTAGATATTGTCTATAAGATAATATTTGTATTAAAACTCACAGCATATGTGTTGTTGTATTTTGCACGAAAATTGTAATAATTTAGTTTGTAGTTATTTTCTGTACCATGTATTTGGCGACTCAAAATGAGTTATGTGGACCTATTTTGGGGGCATCACAGTTGGTATCAGAGCTTAGGAATATGATCTCTGATGGAGATCTAGGGTTAGAACTAGGAAGAGAGTAATGAGTAAATCCTTCGCTAGTGTGTCCTACCTAAGCTTATTTGTTATTTGTTATTAGTCGGTCAGAATATAGGGGTAATATGTAGCATGTGTATTTCTTTATATAACCCCTATTTTGTGTAGGAATTTAAGAATGACATCTAAAAATTTTGAGATGAGCAATGGAGCACATGAGAGACACCGACAATCAACAACCAGGATAATGTGCATCAGGAAGGAAATAATCCTCCTATAAATAATAACACTGAACAAATGATGAATGATGGGATGTTTAGGAGCTTTCTGTAATTCATGCAAAACCAAACAAGAGAGACTCCTGTTCAAAATACAAGTGAAAACAATGGTAACTCACGGCTTGTCACTGCTAAGCAGTTCAAGGAGTTGGGACCGCCGGAGTTTTTGAGAAAGCCAGAGCCACTAAAGGTAGAAACATGGATTAAGCAGATTACCAAGATATTTGATGTCTTGGGATGCACTGAAGAGCAAAAGGTTCCATTCACCACCTTTATGTTGCGCGGAGAGGCAGATTACTGGTGGGATTCTATAAAATGTACTCATCTGTCCGCACTTAAGATGTCTTGGGAGAGCTTCTAAGAATTGTTCAACGACAAGTACATTCCAGAAAGTATTTGTCACATGAAAGAGGTGGAATTCATAAAACTGGAGCAGAACAATATGACTGTATCACAATATGAAGCTAAGTTTGCAGAGTTATCCCTGTTTGCATCTCATTTAGTAGACAATGAGGAGCGGATGACGCGAATGTTTCTAAGAGGTTTAAAACTCAAAATTTTTCAACATCTTATCTCTCATAAACTTTGCTTGTATTCATATGTGGTGAATAGAGCTCAATTATTGGAGCGGGATTATGAGTCAGCTCAACCAAAAGACAGCAATCGGCAGCAAGATAATAGTCATACCAGTGGCAACAATCATCGAAGTAGTGATAACCAACGTGCCAGAAATGGTAACCACTTCGGTGGTAATCATGGCCAAGATAATAGGAGAGGTGAGTCAAGTGGAAATTTCAAAAAGAGGAGATTCAACAATGACGGGAAGACATCGGCAGCAGCACCAGCACCAGCAACAAATTATAGGGGAGGAGAACGACCGCCAGTTAGATGCTACAGATGCGGATAAGACAGACACAAAAGTCCAAACTGTTCACAGCCTTCCAAGGTGTGTTTCAGTTGTGGAAAAGGCAGTCATATATCCCAATTTTTTTTCGGTAGCGAAGACAAGTCAAGCTGGAACGGTGACACCAAAGGTGACTATGGACAAAATAAAGTCGGTGGTTCAAGGGAGAGCATTTGTCGTAACGTCCCAAAAGGCGAGAAATTAGATCTTGCTTGACCCCTGAAAAATTAGACTTTAACTTATCTATTGAAACTCTGTGAGGAGAAACTTTCATTACATCCACTATTTATAAATCTTACTTGATTCAAGTTGGAACCTTCACATTACCTGTTGATCTCATCTCTTTGAAAATACTTGCATTTGTTGTGATTTTAGGGATTGATTGGTTAACCACTCATCATGCAAAAATTGATTATTTTCATAAGGTCGTTAGTTTTTATTTTCCTAACCAACTTGTTATGCGAATTCAAGCAACCAAACCACTAAAGTCAATCACTGTCATATCAAGTCATAAAGTCATTCGTTTATTGAAAAACGGATGTCAAACTTTCTTAGCCCATGTCACGGATTTAAACAAAAATACGCCAGATGTAAGACCCCAAATTATTAATAAATAAAATTTAATTTCCTCTATTTATTATTCTGAAATAGTAAGAGTTGATTTGATTAATGTGGTTAGTTATGGGTAAAATGCGCAAATATTTTAGTGGTTATAAAATATTCATTGTTGTCGGAGAATATTTGTTTGGTCGTGGAATATTCTTGTTGTCGGGAAATATTCGTACGACGGCGCAGCCTTGTGTGGGCCCCATAACAGAAAACGATTGGATGAAGAAAACGACAAAAATAAGTTGTTTATAAATAACGGCGTAGTTGTTACCGTTAATACTGTTGGAATACCCGGTGGTTAAAACACGGTAATACGCGTAGCACACGGTATTGCACCAATTATTGATTCTTACGTAAGAAGGCACTACTCAATAATTGTTACAGTAATTACTGTTCAATATTGTATTTTATTGATTCAATAATTGCTGCGTTGATATTTTATATTACTGTTGTTTCAATAATTGTCACTACGCAGTATTTTTCATTATCGGAGCAATAATTCATATTATCTGAATAATATTATTAGATAACATTATTGGCAATGTCTAGAAAATTCTGTCTAAGGAGAGGTTTGGTCATCTAATTGCGCGCCAGTAAGGAGAGATCCTTATTGGAAAGCCCCCTCTTTCCTGGGAACTGCCTAGTTGCCAGTACTGTGGTTCTGTAATATTATTTGTGTATAATTAATTATTGATTTATATGATGAGAAAAATAGTGATTTTATGTGGATATAGATAGAAAAAAATTTTAATGTGACAATTGTTGAAAATTAATATTTTATCTCTTTCTGATAAAATAATTCATTTAAATATATTATTTTAATAATATATTGATGGTGTTTTTACAATGAATGTGGGATATATGAGTATATGAGGAGGAAGAGTATTTTTGTGGCATTAAATGATTAACACATGTTTTGTGTGTTGGTGGACATAATTCTTGACCGAAAATTTATTATTGACTATAAAATCGCCCGTTTGTGAATTTCGGTCAATTTCTGTTTGGAATTTGGAAAAACTTTCTTCTGTAAAGTTGTAGAGAATTGAATTTCCTATAAAAACTCGCAAGATTCGAATTTTCTGATAAAAGGGCTATTTATTATGAATTATTGAAGTTCTGAAGTTCTGAAATAATTGATTTTTGGAAGTTTTATTTATTATTTTGAAGAAAAACGTTTTTTGGCATTTAAGTGGGCTAACATGTGATATAAATGGGCTGAGATCAGATGTCTATAGGTGGGCTAAGGAAAATTTGATAAATATATTATTATTATATTAAATTTTCTGCTTTGGTGTTCTAAGCATTTTTCTATAAATAGGGTGCTTAGGTTAGAATTGAAATCACACCAGAAACACAAGTTTCTCTCTATTTCTCTCTCTATAACGAGCGTATTCTTGTGAGTATTTGATACTTTGAGTGTTGCTTTACGGTGCAAGTTTCCTTCAGCACTATATCTAGTATTCCAGTCAGAAGTACCGTCTTTCCGAGGTAAGGGATGTTATTTCTTCTTAAATGATATTATTTTTTTCAATATCATTATGCTGAAGTATTGATCTAAACTTTTTATCAAATTTGGAACTTTTCATGTCGGGGTTACTATTCATGAGTTACTATTCACGAGTTACTATTCACCGAAAAATAAAATTTCCTTCTTTTCGTCCAAATATCTATTCTGGATACTAGCTTTGATTGTATCCATATTTTGATCATTCTTGAATTTTACTTCACTATGATAAGGTATTTTTGGACATGGATAAGCTGAAATACGAATCCTTAATATTTGTTATTTTGCTTCACTGGATTCGTTTTCTTTAAAATATTTTTCATCATCCTCAGTCTTAAATGATGATATAACTGAATATCTTTGGCCTGTAGTGCAAAGATGAATAATTTCTGATGAATATCTTTGGCCCGTAGTGCAAAGATGAACAGGTGTTGAGGTGAACATGACCAACTGATGAATATCTTTGGCCTGTAGTGCAAAGATAACTATTTAATTCAAGATATTTATTGATTGATGTTACAGGGATAAAATGTTAATGATGGACTTTTAAATTCATAGATAATTGTAGATTTCATTCTCTACGTAACTTTTCTATGAATTATTATTTTCCGCTGCGAATATTGATTTAAAACTTGTTGTCTATTGTATTCTATTAAATTTTTCCCTGTTGAAGACTAACGATAATTTGTTGTATATTATCTTAGTCATAATATTCTTTACTGGGCTAGTTGAGCTCACCCTTTTCCTTGTTGTTCCATTTTCTTCTCAGGAGGCGAGAATGTAGCAGGTACTAGTCGGGGTATGGAATGAAGGTTCTAGGAAGTTGTTTTAGTAGTCCTCACCATTTTTTTTGTAAAATATTGTTCCAATAATTGTAATGAGGACTTATTTGAGTGTGGATATTGTCTAGATGACAATATTTGTATTTACACTCACAGTTTTTATGTTGTATTAATAAAGTTGTAGTTGTTTCTGTACCATGTTATTGACGACTCAGAATAGGTGTTGTATACCTGTTTTGGGGGCGTCACAGTTGGTATCAGAGCTTAGGGATATGATCTCTGGCGGAGATCGGGGAATAAAACTAGGAGGGGAGAGACGAGTAAATCCTTCGCTAGTGTGTCCTACCTAAGCTTATTTGTTGGTCGGTCATAATATAGGAATATTATGTGATTTGTTAATTTGTTAAATTAACCCTTATTTTATGGCAGTATTTGAGAATGTCGACTGAGAATGTTAACAGTGGAGTAAATGAAACCGTGGAGACACCTGTACTCACCAACGAGGAGAACGTGCAACAGGCTGGCAATGTTCCTCCTGTGAACAACACCACTGAGCAGACGGTGAAAGATGAGATGTTTAGAAGCTTTTTGCGATTCATGCAAAACCAGACGAAGGAGATTCCTATTCAAAATATAGGAAGAAACAATGGCAACGCACAGCTGGTCACAGCCAAGCAGTTCAAAGAGTTGGGACCACCAGAATTCTGGGGAAAGCCAGATCCGATTAAGGCGGAGACATGGGTCAAGTAAATTACCAAGATATTTGATGTCTTGGGATGCACGGAGGAACAGAAGGTTCCATTCGCCACCTTTATGTTCCGTGGCGAGGCAGACTACTGGTGGGAATCTGTGAAGCGTACCCATCCAGCTGCACTCAGCATGTCTTGGGAGATATTTCAGAAGCTATTCAATGACAAGTACTTTCCTGAAAGTATTCGTCATATGAAGGAGGTAGAGTTTATTAGATTGGAGCAGAATAACATGACGGTGTCCCAGTACGAGGCGAAGTTTGCGGAGTTGTCCAGGTTTGCACCTCATTTGGTGGAGAATGAGGAACGTATGACGCGGATGTTTCTGAGAGATTTGAAACCCGGCATACGTCAATATCTCATTTCTCATAAATTTTTTCTCTATTCAGATGTTGTCAACAGGGCTCAATTGTTGGAGAGAGATAACGAGTACGGTCAACCGAGGGACCACAACCAGGATCATATCGGTGACAACAGTCATCAGAATAATGATAACCAGCGGAGAAAGAAAAGTACAGACAAGAACGGCAACCACTCTGGTGGTAATCGTGGCTATGAAAATAGAAGAAGCGAGTCGGGAGGAGATTTTAAAAAGAGGAGATTCAACAATGATAATACGAAGACGTCAGCACCGGCAGCAATTGGTTCCAAGGGAGGAGAACAACCACCGGTCATATGCTATAAATGTGGAAAAGAGGGACATATCAGCCCAAACTGTCCACAACAGTTCAAGGTATGCTATAATTGTGGAAAGGAAGGACATATCGCTCGAGATTGTACAATAGCGAAACCAAGTTCAGCGGGGACGGTGACTCAAAAGGCTACCCCAGAAAAGTCAAAGTCAACGGTTCCTGGAAGAGCGTTTGTCGTGACTGGTCAACATGCGAGGAACCCAAACGAGGTGATCACGGGTAAGCTAATCATAAATTCATGTGAAGTTTATACCTTACTAGATACCGATTCTACCCATTCATTTATTTCTCCTGCTTGTGCTCAACGTTTAAACTTAACTCCGGAGAAATTAGACTTTGATTTATCTGTGGAGACTCCGTTAGAGGAAACTTTTATCACATCCACTGTTTATAAATCTTGTTTGATCCAAGTTAGCACCATCACATTACCTGTTGATCTTATCTCTTTAAAGATACTTGCTTTTGATGTGATTTTAGAAATTGATTGGTTAACTACTCATCATGCCAAAATTGATTGCTTTCGTAAGGTTGTTAGTTTTCATATTCCTAAGCAACCTGTTATTCAAATTCAAGAAATAAAACCATTGAAGTCAAACTCTTTCATATCAAGCCGTAAAGTTATTCGTTTATTGAAAAATGGATGTCAAGCTTTCTTAGCCCATGTCATGGACTTGAACAAAAATACGTCAGATTTGAGTGATATTTCTGTTGTTTGTTTCCTAACGTATTTCCTGAAGAATTTCTTGGCTTACTTCCAAAGCGTGATATTGAATTTTGTATCGACTTTGAACCCGGTACAAAATCCATTTCTAAAATCTCATATTGAATGGCTCCTATTGAACTTCAGGAGTTAAAAACCTAACTGTAGAAGTTTGTACCCGAGCCTCTATCTGGTGACTTCCTTTGTGGAATCCACTGAATCTAGACTCTCTGTAGGGGACGCCATATTCGTGCGGTAGTAAACTGATAGGTGCCATTGTGACGTGATATCCAAGATTGGGATATGAGTCACAGTTGAGAGCAAACCTAAGTCAGTAATCGAAATACGTAGCTTTCTAGGCTTAGCTGGTTACTATCGGAGATTCGTGGAAGGATTTCTCGAATCGCTACTCCGTTAACTCAGCTGACTTGAAAAGATACAAACTTCGAATGGACCGAGGAATGCGAGAAGAGCTTCAAAGAACTCAACATGCGACACCGACGTTGGCTCGAGCTGTTGAAAGATTTCGATAATACCATCCTGAAAAAGCGAACGTGGTAGCTGACGCGTTGAGTAGAAGATCATATGCAGGAACGAGTGCGATGATGTCAAGTATACGCGTAGAACCAACTTTAATCGATAAAGTTAAAGTTGCTCAAGCTACAGACCCGGAGCTGATGCGTATGAAGAAGAAAGTACAAGAAGGTGCTATTCTAGAAGCAAAAATCGATGAAGAAGGAATACTTCGAGTCCACTCCAGACTTTGTGTTCCTAACGATTCTGATTTGAAGTACAAGATCATGATGGAGGCACACAATACACCATTTGCAATCCATCCTGGAAGTACTAAAATGTATCGTGATCTTCGACATACATTTTGGTGGAACAATATGAAGAGAGAGATTGCAAAGTTTATCTCGAGGTGTTTAACTTGTCAACGTGTAAAGGCGGAGCATCAAGTACCAAAGGGTTCATTGCAACCACTTGAGATTCCGAAATGAAAGTGGGAACACATTACCATGGATTTCGTTACGGGTTTTCCCACGGTTTCTCAAGGCATAAATGTTATTTGGGTTATAGTTGATAGATTAACCAAGTCTGCTCATTTCTTGCCGATACGGGAGACTTATTCCCTTGAACGTCTTGCTAGTATGTACGTGAATGAGATTGTAAGGTTGCATGGCATGCCAGTATCCATAGTTTTGGATCGTGACCCAAGATTCACTTCAAGATTTTGGGTTAGCTTGCAAAAAGCTATAGGCACGGATTTACGATTTAGTTCAGCTTACCATCCTCAAACGGACGGACAATCAGAGAGGACTATTCAAACTCTTGAAGATCTATTAAGACTTTGTGTCCTAGATCTCAAAGGGAGTTGGGATAAGTACCTACCATTGGTGGAATTCTCCTACAACAACAGTTATCAGGCGAGCATAGGCGTGGCTCCATTCGAGGCGTTGTATGGAAGAAAATGTCGTTCTCCAGTATGCTGGGACGAGGTGGGTGAAGCAACATTATTCGGACCAGAGTTGGTACGCATTACTACAGAGAAGATCCAAACGATTCGACAACGTATACAAACGGCACAGGATCGACAAAAGAGTTATGTGGATCTTCATCGAAAGGACGTGGAATTTGATATTGGGGATCATGTATTATTACGTGTAGCTCCATGGAAAGGAGTTACAAGATTTGGGAAGAGAGGAAAGCTCAATCCACGATTTATTGGTCCATTTCAGATTCTTGACCGAGTAGGAAATGTGGCCTATAGACTTGCGTTACCTCCAAGTATGTCTCGTGTTCATAATGTTTTTCATATATCTGTGCTTCGTAAATATGTGAAAGACCCGAACCATGTTATTGAGTTAGAACCGGACGAGATAGCCGAAGACTTAACGTACGAGGAGATACCTGTCAAGATCATGGATAAGAAGGAACATGTCCTACGCACGAAGGTCATACCACAAGTTAAAGTTTTGTGGAGAAACCATGCTATTGAGGAAATGACTTGGGAGTTAGAAACGGAAATGAAAGCGAGGTATCCTCATCTTTTCGAAACACCAGGTACGTATGTCAATTTCGAGGACGAAATTTCATAAGGAGGGGAGGTTGTAAGACCCCAAATTATTAATAAATGAAATTTAATTTTCTCTATTTATTATTCTGAAATAGTAAGAGTTGATTTGATTAATGTGGTTAGTTATGGGTAAAATGCGCAAATATTTTAGTGGTTATAAAATATTTATTGTTGTCAGAGAATATTTGTTTGGTCGTGGAATATTCTTGTTGTCGGGGAATATTCGTACGACGGCGCAGCCTTGTGTGGGCCCCATAACAGAAAACGATTGGATGAAGAAAACGACAAAAATAAGTTGTTTATAAATAACGGCGTAGTTGTTACACGGTATTGCACCAATTATTGATTCTTACGTAAGAAGGCACTACTTAATAATTGTTACAGTAATTACTGTTCAATATTGTATTTTATTGATTCAATAATTGCTGCGTTGATATTTTATATTACTGTTGTTTTAATAATTGTCACTACACAATATTTTCTATTATCGGAACAATAATTCATATTATCTGAATAATATTATTAGATAACATTATTGGCAATGTCTAGAAAGTTCTGTCTAAGGAGAGGTTTGGTCATCTAATTACGCGCCAGTAAGGAGATATCCTTAGTGGAAAGCCCCCTCTTTCCTGGGAACGGCCTGGTTGCCAGTACTGTGGTTCTGTAATATTATTTGTGTATAATTAATTATTGATTTATATGATGAGGAAAATATTGATTTTATGTGGATATAGATGGAGAAAATTTTTAATGTGACAATTGTTGAAAATTAATATTTTATCTTTTTCTGATAAAATAATTCATTTAAATATATTATTTTAATAATATATTGATGGTGGTATTTTTACAATGAATGTGGGATATATGAGTATGTGTGGAGGAAGAGTATTTTTGTGGCATTAAATGATTAACACATGTTTTGTGTGTTGGTGGACATAATTCTTGACCGAAAATTTATTATTGACTATAAAATCGCCCGTTTGTGAATTTCGGTCAATTTCTGTTTGGAATTTGGAAAACCTTTCTTCTGTAAAGTTGTAGAGAATTGAATTTCCTATAAAAACTCGCAAAATTCGAATTTTCTGATAAAAGGGCTATTTATTATGAATTATTGAAGTTCTGAAGTTCCGAAATAATTGATTTTTGGAAGTTTTATTTATTATTTTGAAGAAAAACGTTTTTTGGCATTTAAGTGGGCTAACATGTGATATGAATGGGCTGAGATCAGATGTCTAGAGGTGGGCTAAGGAAAATTTGATAAATATATTATTATTATATTAAATTTTCTGCTTTGGTGTTCTAAGCATTTTCCTATAAATAGGGTGCTTAGGTTAGAATTGAAATCACACCAGAAACACAAGTTTCTCTCTATTTCTCTCTCTATAACGAGCGTATTCTTGTGAGTATTTGATACTTTGAGTGTTGCTTTACGGTGCAAGTTTCCTTCAGCACTATATCTAGTATTCCAGTCAGAAGTACCGTCTTTCCGAGGTAAGGGATGTTATTTCTTCTTAAATGATATTATTTTTTTCAATATCATTATGCCGAAGTATTGATCTGAACTTTTTATCAAATTTGGAACTTTTCATGTCGGGGTTACTATTCATGAGTTACTATTCACGAGTTACTATTCACCGAAAAATGAAATTTCCTTCTTTTCGTCCAAATATCTATTCTGGATACTAGCTTTGATTGTATCCATGTTTTGATCATTCTTGAATTTTACTTCACTATGATAAGGTATTTTTGGACATGGATAAGCTGAAATACGAATCCTTAATATTTGTTATTTTGCTTCACTGGATTCGTTTTCTTTAAAATATTTTTCATCATCCTCAGTCTTAAATGATGATATAACTGAATATCTTTGGCCTGTAGTGCAAAGATGAATAATTTCTGATGAATATCTTTGGCCCGTAGTGCAAAGATGAACAGGTGTTGAGGTGAACATGACCAACTGATGAATATCTTTGGCCTGTAGTGCAAAGATGACTATTTAATTCAAGATATTTATTGATTGATGTTACAAGGATAAAATGTTAATGATGAGCTTTTAAATTCATAGATAATTGTAGATTTCATTCTCTACGTAACTTTTCTATGAATTATTATTTTCCGCTGCGAATATTGATTTAAAACTTGTTGTCTATTGTATTCTATTAAATTTTTCCCTGTTGAAGACTAACGATAATTTGTTGTATATTATCTTAGTCATAATATTCTTTACTGGGCTAGTTGAGCTCACCCTTTTCCTTGTTGTTCCATTTTCTTCTCAGGAGGCGAGAATGTAGCAGGTACTAGTCGGGGTATGGAATGAAGGTTCTAGGAAGTTGTTTTAGTAGTCCTCGCCATTTTTTTTGTAAAATATTGTTCTAATAATTGTAATGAGGACTTATTTGAGTGTGGATATTGTCTAGATGACAATATTTATATTTACACTCACAGTTTTTATGTTGTATTAATAAAGTTGTAGTTGTTTCTGTACCATATTATTGACGACTCAGAATAGGTGTTGTATACCTGTTTTGGGGGCGTCACACCAGATTTGAATGATATTTCTATTGTTAGTGAATTTCCTAATGTATTTCCTAAAAAACTTCCTGGCCTACCCCCAGAGCGTGATATCAAATTTTATATTGACCTTGAACCCGGTATAAAACTCATTTCTAAAACCCCATATCGAATGGCTCCTATTGAACTTCAGGAGTAAAAAACCCAACTACAGGAGTTGTTAGATATTGGTTTCATTTTTCCTAATACATCTCCTTGGGGTGCTCCTATTTTATTCATAAAGAAGAAAGATGGGAGTATACGACTTTGCATTGACTATCGTGAGTTGAACCATGTCACCATCAAAAATAGGTACCCATTATCTCGTATTGATGACCTATTTGACTAGTTGCAAGGTGCTAAGTACTTTTCAAAAATCGATCTTCATTCCGGATATCATCAGTTAAAGATTAAAACTGATGACATTCCAAAGATTGCTTTCAGGACTCGGTGTAGGCATTATGAATTCCTAGTCATATCTTTTGGATTAACTAATGTTCTTGCGGCCTTCATGGATATATGATGAACGGAGTATTCAAGGAATATTTAGATCATTTTGTGTTTATCTTTATTGATGACATCCTTATCTATTCCAAAAGTCGTGAAGATCATGAGCAACACTTGATGTTGATACTCCAAAAGCTTTGTGAAAATAAGGTATATGCCAAGTTGAAGAAATACGAGTTCTGGCTTGAGGAAGTAGCATTCCTTGGGCACGTGGTATCGAAGTATGGAATATCAGTTGACCTGGTAAAGATTGAAGCAACACAAAGTTGGGAGCAACCTAAGTCAGTAACCGAAGTACGTAGCTTTCTGGGTTTAGCTGTTTATTATCAGAGATTCGTGGAAGGATTTCCTCGAATTGCTACTCCATTAACTCAGCTAACTCGAAAAGATACAAAATTCAAGTGGAGTGAGGAATGTGAGAAGAGGTTCCAAGAACTCAAGAGGAGACTCATTTCAGCACCTGTTCTGACAATACCATCAGGTTCAGAGAGATTTGTCATCTACAACGATGCTTCAGGCAAATGTTTATGATGTGTTCTCATGCAATATGGGAAAGTCATAGCCTATGCCTCTCGATAACTTAAAGAATATGAGAGGAATTATCCTACTCATGATCTAAAGTTAGCAGCAATTGTTTTCGCACTAAAGATCTGGAGGCACTACTTATATGGGGAGAAAGTGGAGATCTATACAGATCACAAAAGCCTCAAATATTTCTTCACCCAAAAAAAACTCAACATGCGGCAACGACGTTGGCTCGAGTTGTTAAAAGATTACGACCATACCATTCAATACCATCCTAGAAAAGCAAACGTAGTTGACGCGTTGAGTACAATATCATATGCAGGTACGAGTGCGATGTTGTTAACACAAATATCCATTTTGTGTGACTTACAAAGGATGGAGATATTGTTAAAGACTTCAAGTACCCACGTGATGATGGCAAATATACTAGTAGAATCGACTTTAATCGATAAAGTTAAAGCTGCTCAAGCTACAGACCTGGAGCTGATAAGTATGAAGAAAAAAGTACAAGAAGGTGTTATTCTAGAAGCAAGAATCAACGAAGAAGGAATACTTCGAGTTAACTCCAGACTTTGTGTTCCTAACGACTCTGATTTGAAGTACAAAATCATGATGGAAGCATATAACACACCGTTTGTAATCCATCCTGGGAGTACCAAAATGTATCGTGATCTTCGACAAACATTTTGGTGGAGCAATATGAAGAGAGAGATTGCAGAGTTTATCTCAAAAGTGTTTAACATGTCAACGTGTCAAGGCGGAGCATCAAGTACCAAAAGGTCTATTGCAACCACTTGAAATTCCAGAATGGAAGTGGCAGCACATCACCATGGATTTCATTGCCGGTCTTCCCAAGGTTTCTCAAGGCATAGATGCAATTTGGGTCATTGTCGATAGATTAACCAAGTCTGCTCATTCCTTGTGTGACAACCCCAAAATAGGTCCATTCCATCCAACCTATTCTGAATCGCCAAATATATGGTACAGAAAACAACTACAACTTTATTACAACAATTATCGTGCAAAATACAACAACACATATGCTGTGAGTTTGGATACAAATATATACCAAATGTGACTCATGTTCCAACCGTGGACATCACCTCACAATGACACCTTACATAAAGGTATAGTCAAAAACTGTTTTAGAAATTAGAATCTTTGGGAAGTGCTCAAGGAAACCTTCGTACATGGGAGGCCATGCGTCTAGGTTATGATAGATATCATATGGCCACAGAATTATCCTTGGTTGACCCAATAGACCCCAAAGAAAAACGAGAAGATTGCTATCATATTCTTCCCAATGGTGAGTCTTCTCTTGACATATCATTATCTCTACTCTCTCTAATTGAGAATTATACTTCAAACAAACACCAAGATTATATAGGTAGTGCTCGTATATATACTCAGCAAGTGGATGAGCACATCCTTGTCTTATGATGACACGAGGTTGTATGTCGTTAGACATCTTGTATGATAGTGGCAAACCACCCTTCCAACGTTGGGTACACCTTACCCTATTGGATTCACCAAATAAAACTACTAAATGAACTTTTCTATACTGCTTCGGGAGAACATCCACAGCTAGAGACCACCGTTCTATTTCTCCGTTACCCTCGCTCGACCCAGCTACACTCTTATTACCTGAAAGGAATTGTGAAGCAAAAGGGTGAGCACAACTAGCTCAGTAAAGAATATCATAACTAAAGATAATTAAATTATCAATAGCTTTCATCAGTAATAAATCAGAGATTTAGAACATATGGTAGATGATAAAACTTTTCAACCATAGTTGCAGCGGAACGAGCAATCCATTAGAAGAGTCAAATAGATTATAAAGTCTATTATCTTCTCCATGTTAAAAATCCACCAACAATGTTTTATCCCTGTAACATTACTCAACAGTTCCTTTCCACAATCATATGAATAACTCATAATCATAATTGTGATTCTAAATTTTTCATCGCACCCAGGACGAATAATATTTTTATCACCTGTCTTTACCTGAAACATCAAAGATCATGGTTATACCAAATCACAGTTCCTGTTTATAATCATACTAACAATTTTATCTTTACACTACGGCCAAAGATATTCATCAACAGACCATCATTGCACTACAGGCCAAAGATATTCAACAACGGGTCATCTTTGCACTACGGGCCAAAGATATTCATCAACAATTCATCTTTACACTACAGGCCAAATATATTCATTAACAGTTCATATTTGCACTACATGCCAAATATATTCATCAACGGTTCATATTTGCACTACAGGCCAAATATATTAATATCTCAAAGAAATTATAATCATTTCAGAATTTATATAAACAATAATTATAACCATGTTGATCATTTCACCTTTGCACTTAAGCTAAAGATATTCAATTATAAATTTAATGGTCATGATCATACCAGTCAACAATTCAACTTTACACTACTGGCCAAAGAGAACCCATAATCATGATCATACCAAAAATCTACCCATCTTTACACTCAAGTCAAAGAGAAATATCATCATTAGGGTTATAAAAATTTTATATATAATAATAAAAATAATATGATCAACATATAATTTTAATCTCAAGAGTAATATTCGTAAATCAACTATAATTTGGTTAGAAAAAGAAACTAATTTTTTCGTGAATAGTAACTCGTGAATAGTAACTCATGAATAGTAACTCGTGAATAGTAACTCGACACAAAAAGGTAGAAATTCTATAATAAAATGCATACTAATATTTCGGTACAATGATATTAAAAAAATAATATTTCTTAAGCTTATAAACAATTTATTTTAATTGTTTACACTTTACTAAATAATGCATTTAATCATCCTGAAATGCCAAACTCATAAGATTTTATTACCAATAACCAAAACCCTCATCAAAAATCTGCATATACCTCATACAGGATTCTCAAGCCATAAAATCCTATTTTCCAATTTTCTTACTTCACATAACATATTTAATTCATTTACTCATAACTAGTCCATTTTCATGAAAAATACCAAATCAGTTCCAAAAATATTTCTTTTTTGGGATTTAGCAGAATATAGTCCCATATTGAACATATATTTTTCTCAAAAGTTTTAAAACTCATTTACTATTTTTCATATAGCCAAAACCACCGAATATTTAGACATTTATCATAAATTATACTTTTATCTAAAAATTCTGAAATTCACAGAGTATACTCCTATCATATACATGTACTCTCAATAAAAATTTTATCAATTTTGGAGTTAACCACAAGGAGTTATAAGCGGTTAATTTTAAAATAGTCTTTTCTCATAAAATTCATAACTTTTAATCTATACATCCAAAAATTACCATTTTTGGACACAATCAAGAAAACTCATCAAAATATCATTTTAAATTTTTCCAAAATTTTTGAAATTCAGAAAAATTGTAAAACTGAAAATCATAACAACCCTTAAAATTCCTTACTATCCCTTACCTCAAAATAGCAGCACTTCTGACCGGATATCGGATATAACGCTGAAGGAAACTTGCACTGATGAATAGCAACTCACCAAGTATCTAAATGCTCACAAAATATGCTTCATAATATAGAGAGAGAAAGAGAGAAAACCTATATTTCTGATGTGATTTTCAATTCTAACTTAGCCCTCTATTTATAGGAAAATGTTAGCACGCCGAAGCAGACTTAACCTGCAACCTGATGGCTTTACCTGCTACTATTCTCACCCACCACATTTGAATAAAAATCTCAGCACATTTCTTCACCAACCAAGAGTGGGGCCCACCAATTCTAGAATTTTCTACCAAAATGATTAACTCCGAAAATTCAACAATTTCTGAATCAGTCATCTCGTAAAATTCATAACAAATTATACGTTCATTTTTAACGGTTCAAAATTTGTGGACATATACTCAACTTATATATGTATAAAATATCCAAATATTACCACGATCCAACGGTCGGATTAAAAATTATAACACCCGCAAAATATCTCAAAAACCCTAATTTTTAATACCTCTATTCCGACAAAAATACTGATAAAAACCTCAACATTAATTCCTTCATTTTTAACCACAAAAATATATCCCTCATTTATATCCACATAAAATAAATATTTCCTTATCATATGAATCAATAATTAATTATTCACAAATAATATTACAGAATCACATTTATGACAACCAGGCCGTTCCCAGGAAAGAGGGGACTTTCCAATAAGAATTTCTTCTTACTGGCGCGCAATTAGGTGACCAAACCTCTCCTTAGATAGAACTTTCTAGACATTGCCAATAATGTTATCTAATAATATTATTCTAATAATATGAATTATTGATCTGATAATGGGAAATACTGTGCAGTGACAATTATTGAACAACAATAATATAAAATTTTAACGTAGCAATTATTGAATCAATAAAATAAAATATTGAACAGTAATTACTGTAATAATTATTGAGTAGTGCCTTCTTACGTAAGAATCAATAATTTCAAAAATACTGTGCAATACCGTGTGCTACTGTGCAATAATGCGTATTACTGTATTTTAACCACCGGGTATTTCAACAGTATTAACGGTAACAACTACGCCGTTATTTGTAAAAACTCAAATTTATCGTTTTCTTCATCCGACAGTTATTCGTTATGGGGCCCACAAATAGTTGCGCCGTCGTACGAATATTCCACGACCAAACGAATATTCCCCGACAACAATGATTATTTTATAACCACTTGCTTATTTTCAAAAAAAATTCACATTTCACCCATAACTTTAAACTTTTATCAATTTAACCATTTACTGAATAGTAATTATAAGAAAAAATTGAATACTTTTATTTCATAAAATTCGGGGTCTTACAATCTCCCCTCCTTATGAAATTTCGTCCTCAAAATTTACGTACCTGGTATTTCAAAGAATTGAGAATACCTTCCTTTCATTTCAGATTCCATCTTTCCTGTCATCATAATTTCTCCATTGCTCATCTCCTGTATTTTAAATATCATTCTAGAATACAGCTTCAAAACAAGGGTTAATTTAACAAATTAACATATCACATAATATCCCGATATTATGACTGACCAACAAATAAGCTTAGGTAGGACACACTAGCGAAGGATTTACTCATCTTTCCCCTCCTAGTTATATATTCCCCGATCTCCGCCAGAGATCATATCCCTAAGCTCTAATACCAACTGTGACAACCCGAAAATAGGTCCATTCCATCCAACCTATTCTGAGTCGCCAAATACATGGTACAGAAATAACTATAACTTTATTACAAC
This sequence comes from Panax notoginseng, assembly GCA_016801055.1. NCBI lineage: Eukaryota > Viridiplantae > Streptophyta > Magnoliopsida > Apiales > Araliaceae > Panax > Panax notoginseng. The sequence continues at coordinate 200,249,609 of CM029014.1, forward strand.
AATTGTCGTGTAAAATACAACAACACATATGCTGTGAGTTTGGATACAAATATATACCAAATGTGACTCATGTTCCAATCGTGGACATCACCTCACAATGACACCTTACATAAAGGTATAGTCAAAAATTATTTTAGAAATTAGAATCTTTGGGAAGTGCTCAAGGAAACCTTCGTACATGGGAGGCCATGCGTCTAAGTTATGATAGATATCATATGGCCACAGAATTATTCTTGGTTGACCCAATAGACCCCAAAGAAAAACGAGAAGATTACTATCATATTCTTCCCAATGGTGAGTCTTCTCTTGACATATCATTATCTCTACTGTCTCTAATTGAGAATTATACTTCAAACAAACACCAAGATTATATAGGTAGTGCTCGTATATATACTCAGCAAGTGGATGAGCACATCCTTGTCTTATGATGACACGAGGTTGTATGTCGTTAGACATCTTGTATGATAGTGGCAAACCACCCTTCCAACGTTGGGTACACCTTACCCTATTGGATTCACCAAATAAAACTACTAAATGAACTTTTCTATACTGCTTCGGGAGAACATCCACAGCTAGAGACCACCGTTCTATTTCTCCGTTACCCTCGCTCGACTCAGCTACACTCTTATTACCTGAAAGGAATTGTGAAGCAAAAGGGTGAGCACAACTAGCTCAGTAAAGAATATCATGACTAAAGATAATTAAATTATCAATAGCCTTAATCAGTAATAAATCAGAGATTTAGAACATATGGTAGATGATAAAACTTTTCAACCATAGTTGCAGCGGAATGAGCAATCCATTAGAAGAGTCAAATAGATTATAAAGTCTATTATCTTCTCCATGTTAAAAATCCACCAATAATGTTTTATCCCTGTAACATCACTCAACAGTTCCTTTCCACAATTATATGAATAACTCATAATCATAATTGTGATTCTAAATTTTTCTTCGCACCCAGGACGAATAATATTTTTATCACCTGTCTTTACCTGAAACATCAAAGATCATGGTTATACCAAATCACAGTTCCTGTTTATAATCATACTAACAATTTTATCTTTGCACTACGGCCAAAGATATTCATCAACAGACCATCATTGCTGTAAGACCCCGAATTTTATGAAATAAAAGTATTCAATTTTTCTTATAATTACGATTCAGTAAATGGTTAAATTGATAAAAGTTTAAAGTTATGGGTAAAATGTGAATTTTTTTTGAAAATAAGCAAGTGGTTATAAAATAATCATTGTTGTCGGGGAATATTCGTTTTGTCGTGGAATATTCTTTTTGTCGGGGAATATTCGTACGACGGCGCAGCTATTTGTGGGCCCCATAACGAATAACTGTCGGGTGAAGAAAACGATAAATTTGAGTTTTTACAAATAACGGCGTAGTTGTTACCGTTAACACTGTTGGAATACCCGGTGGTTAAAATACAGTAATACGCGTTATTGCACAGTAGCACACGGTATTGCATAGTATTTTTGAAATTATTGATTCTTACGTAAGAAGGCACTACTCAATAATTGTTACAGTAATTACTGTTTAATATTTTATTTTATTGATTCAATAATTGCTACGTTGAAATTTTGTATTATTGTTGTTCAATAATTGTTGCTGCACAGTATTTTTCATTATCAGATCAATAATTCATATTATTTGAATAATATTATTAGATAACATTATTGGCAATGTCTAGAAAGTTCTGTCTAAGGAGAGGTTTGGTCACCTAATTACGCGCCAGTAAGGAGAAATTCTTATTGGAAAGCCCCCTCTTTCCTGGGAACGGCCTAGTTGTCATAAATGTGATTCTGTAATATTATTTGTGAATAATTAATTATTGATTCATATGATAAGGAAATATTTATTTTATGTGGATATAAACGAGGGATATATTTTTGTGGATAAAAATGAAGGAGTTAATGTTGAGGTTTTTATCCGTATTTTTGTCGAAATAGAGGTATTAAAAATCAAGATTTTTGAGATATTTTGTGGGGGTTATAATTTTTAATCCGACCGTTGGATCGTTGTGATTTTTTGATATGTTATACATATATAAGTTGAGTATATGTCCACAAATTTTGAACCTTTAAAAATGAACGTATGATTTATTATGAATTTTACAAGATAACTGGTTCAGAAATTGTTGAATTTTTGGAGTTAATCATTTTGGTGGAAAATTCTAGAATTGGTGGGCCCCACTTGTGGTTGGTGAAGAAATGTGCTGAATTATATTTCAAATGTGGTGGGTGAGAATAGTAGCAGGTAAAGCCATCAGGTTGCAGGTCAAGCCTACTAAAATTTTCCTGTAAATAGAAGGCTAAGTTAGAATTGAAAATCACACCAGAAATAAGTTTTCTCTCTTTCTCTCTCTATATTATGAAGCATATTTTATAAGTATTTAGATACTTTGAGAGTTGCTATTCAGTGCAAGTTTCCTTCGGCTTTGCATACCGATCAGAAGTACTGCTCTTTTGAGGTAAGGGATAGTAAGGGATTTTAAGGGTTGTTATGTTTTTCAGTTTTATAATTTTTCTGACATTCAAAAATTTTGGAAAAATTTAAAATGATATTTTGATGAGTTTTCTTGATTGTGTCCAAAAATGGTGATTTTTGGATGTATAGATTGAGAGTTATGAATTTTATGAGAAAAGACTATTTTAAAAGTAACCGCTTATAATTCCTTGTGGTTAACTCCAAAATTGATGAAATTTTTATTGAGAGTACATGTATATGATAGAAGTATACTCTGTAAATTTCAGAATTTTTGGACAAAAGTACAATTTTTGATAAATGTCTAAATATTCGGCTGTTTTGGCCATATGAAAAATAGTAAATGACTTTTAAAAATTCTGAGAAAAATATATGTTCACTATGGGACTATATTATGCTAAATCTCAGAAAAGAAATATTTTTATAACTGATTTGGTATTTTTCATGAAAATGGTCTAGTTATGCGTAAATGAATTAAATATGTTATATGAAGTAAGAAAATTGAAAAATAGGATTTTATGACTTGAGAATCCTATATGAGGTATATGCAGATTTTTGATGAGGGTTTTGGTTATTGGTGATGAAATCTTATGAGTTTAACATTTTAGAATGATTAAATACATTATTTTAGTAAAGTGTAAACAATTAAAACAAATTGTTTATAAATTTAAGAAATGTTATTCTTTCAATATCATTATACCGAAATATTGGTATAGATTTTATTGTGGAATTTCTATCTTTTGTATCGGGTTTACTATTCATGAGTTACTATAAACGACAACATTGGTTTCTTTTTCTGACCAAATTATAGTTGGTTTATGAATATTACTCTTGAGATTAAAACTATATGTTGATCATATTATTTTTATCATAATATATAACATTTTTATAACCCTGATATTAAAATTCTCTTTCACTGGAGTGTAAAGATGGATAGATTATTGGTATGATCATGACTAGGGTTCTCTTTGGCCTGTAGTGCAAAGTTGAATTGTGACTGGTATGATCATGACCATTGAATTTATAACTGAATATATTTAGCTTAAGTGCAAAGGTGAATTGATCAACATGGTTATAATTATTGTTTATATAAATTCTAAAATGATTATATATTTTTTTGAGATATTAATATCTTTGACCCGTATTGCAAAGATGACCTGTTGATGAATATCTTTGGCCCGTAGTGCAAAGATGACCTGTTGATGAATATCTTTGGCCTGTAGTGCAAAGATGGTCTGTGGATGAATATCTTTGGCCCGTAGTGCAAAGATGAATTTATTAGTATGATTATGAACAGGAACTGTGATTTGGTATAACCATGATCTTTGATGTTTCAGGTAAAGACATGTGATGAAAATTATCTTCGTCCTGGATGCGAAGAGGAATTTAGAATCACAATTATGATTATGAGTTATTTATATGATTGTGGACCAGAACTATTGATTGATGTTACAGGGATAAAATATTGTTGATGGATTTTTAACATGGAGAAGATAATAGATTTTATGGTCTATTTGACTCTTCTAATGGATTGCCCGTTCCGCTGCAACTATAGTTGAAATTTTTATCATTTACCATATGTTCTAAATCTCTGATTTATTATTGATGAAGGCTATTGATAATTTAATTATCTTTAGTCATGATATTCTTTATTGAGCTAGTTGTGCTCACCCTTTTGCTTCACAATTCCTTTCAGGTAATAAGAGTGTAGCTGGGTCGAGTGAGGGTAACGGGAAAACAGAACGGTGGTCTCTAGCTGTGGATGTTCTCCCGAAGCAGTATAGAAAAGTTCATTTAGTAGTTTTATTTGGTGAATCCAATAGGGTAAGGTGTACCCAACGTTGGAAGGGTGGTTTGCCACTATCATACAAGATGTCTAACGACATACAATCTCGTGTCATCATAAGACAGGGATGTGCTCATCCACTTGCTGAGTATATATACGAGCACTACCTATATAATCTTGGTGTTTGTTTGAAGTATAATTCTCAATTAGAGACAGTAGAGATAATGATATGTCAAGAGAAGACTCACCATTGGGAAGAATATGATAGTAATCTTCTCGTTTTTCTTTGGGGTCTATTGGGTCAACCAAGAATAATTCTGTGGCCATATGATATCTATCATAACTTAGACGCATGGCCTCCCATGTACGAAGGTTTCCTTGAGCACTTCCCAAAGATTCTAATTTCTAAAACAGTTTTTGACTATACCTTTATGTAAGGTGTCATTGTGAGGTGATGTCCACGGTTGGAACATGAGTCACATTTGGTATATATTTGTATCCAAACTCACAGCATATGTGTTGTTGTATTTTGCACGACAATTGTTGTAATAAAGTTATAGTTGTTTTCTGTACCATGTATTTGGTGACTCAGAATAGGTTGGATGGAATGGACCTATTTTGGGGTCGTTACATTTGGTATCAGAGCTATAAGTAAAGAGCCCCAAGCCTCTCGCTGGTGACTTCCTGTTGATGGGGGATGCACCGAAGCCAAACTCTCCGTAGGGGACGCCGTTCTGCGGTGGCAAACTGATAGGTATCAATGTAAGGTGCTGACATAGGTTGGTGTCCAGAGTTACATTTGGTATCAGAGCTTAGGGATATGATCTCTGGCACAGATCGGAAAATAGAACTAGGAGGGGAGAGATGAGTAAATCCTTCGCTAGTGTGTCCTACCTAAGCTTATTTGTTGGTCAGTCATAATATCGAGATATTATGTGATATGTTAATTTATTCAATTAACCCTTGTTTTGAAGCTGTATTCTAGAATGATATCTGAAATACAGGAGATGAGCATCGGAGAAATCATGATGACATGGAAGATGGAATCTGAAATGAAAGCAAGGTATTCTCAACTCTTCGAAATACCAGGTACGCAAATTTCGAGGACGAAATTTCATAAGGAGGGGAGATTGTAAGACCCCGAATTTTATGAAATAAAAGTATTCAATTTTTCTTATAATTACGATTCAGTAAATGGTTAAATTGATAAAAGTTTAAAGTTATGGGTAAAATATGAATTTTTTTTGAAAATAAGCAAGTGGTTATAAAATAATCATTGTTGTCGGGGAATATTCGTTTGGTCGTGGAATATTCTTTCTGTCGGGGAATATTCGTACGACGGCGCAGCTATTTGTGGGCCCCATAACGAATAACTGTTGGGTGAAGAAAATGATAAATTTGAGTTTTTACAAATAACGGCGTAGTTGTTATCGTTAACACTGTTGGAATACCCGGTGGTTAAAATACAGTTGTAAGACCCCAACTTATTAATGAATAAAATCAAATTTTCTCTAAATATTATTGTGAATAATAAGGGGTTAATTTGATATAATACTTTGGTTATGGGTGAAATGTGCAAATTTTGCAAAATAAGCAAGTGGTTATAAAATATTTATTTTTGGTCAGTGAATATTCGGTTGGTCGTGGAATATTCTTGTTGTCGGGGAATATTCGTACGACGACGCAGCCTTGTGTGGGCCCCATAACGGAAAGCGATTGGATGAAGAAAACGATAAGTATAAGTTGTTTATAAATAACGGCGCAGTTGTTACCGTTAATACTGTTGGAATACCCGGTGGTTAAAATACAGTAGCACACGGTATTGCACTAATTATTGATTCTTACGTAAGAAGGCACTACTCAATAATTGTTACAGTAGTTATTATTCAATATTTTATTTTATTGATTCAATAATTGCTGCGTTGATATTTTATATTATTGTTGTTTCAATAATTGTTGCTGCACAGTATTTTCATTTATCAGATCAATAATTCATATTATTTGAATAATATTATTAGATAACATTATTGGCAATGTCTAGAAAGTTCTGTCTAAGGAGAGGTTTAGTCATCTAATTGCGCGCCAGTAAGGAGAAATCCTTATTGGAAAGCCCCCTCTTTCCTGGGAACGGCCTGGTTGTCATAAATGTGATTCTGTAATATTATTTGTGAATAATTAATTATTGATTCATATGATAAGGAAATATTTATTTTATGTGAATATAAATGAGGGATATATTTTTGTGGTTAAAAATGAAGGAGTTAATGTTGAGGTGTTTTATCAGTATTTTTATCGGAATGGAGGTATTAAAAAATCAAACCAGGGTTTTTGAGAAATATTGCGGGTGTTATAATTTTTAATCCGACCGTTGGATCGTGGTAATTTTTGGATATATTATACATATATAAGTTGAGTATATGTCCACAAATTTTGAACCGTTAAAAATGAACGTATGATTTATTATGAATTTTACAAGATGACTGGTTCAGAAATTGTTGAATTTTCGGAGTTTATCATTTTGGTGGAAAATTCTAGAATTGGTGGGCCCCACTTGTGGTTGGTGAAGAAATGTGCTGAATTATATTTTAAATGTGGTAGGTGGGAATAGTAGCAGGTAAAGCCATCAGGTTACAGGTCAAACCTACCAAAATTTTCCTATAAATAGAGGGCTAAGTTAGAATTGAAAATTACACCAGAAACAAGTTTTCTCTCTTTCTCTCTCTAGATTATTGAGTGTATTTTGTGAGTATTTAGATACTTTGAGAGTTTCTATTCATCAGAGCAAGTTTCTTTCAGCCTTATACCGGTATTCCGACCAGAAGTACTGATATTTTGAGGTAAGGGATATTATTTTCTTCTTAATGATATTATTTTCTTCAATATCATTATGCTGAAATATTGATATGAGTTTTTATCAAATTTGGAACTTTTTGTGTCGGGGGTTACTATTCACGTATACGGCACTATTCACGTATACGGCACTATTCACGAAATCGGCACTATTCACCGAAAAATAAAATTTTCCCTTTTTGTCCAAGATGTCTATTATGGTTACTATATTTGATTGTATCCATGTTTTGATCTTTATTTTTGAATTCTGCTTCACAATTGATTATTATGAAGTATTACTGATCTTGGATAAACTGTTATACGAATCCCTACTATTTGTCCTTCTGTCTCATTGGATTCGTTCTCTTTAAGATATTTTTCATCATCCTCAGTCCTAAATGATGATACAAATGAATATCTTTGGCCTGTAGTGCAAAGATGTATAATTACTTGATGAATATCTTTGGCCTGTAGTGCAAAGATGAACAGGTGTTGAGATGAACATGACCGACTGATGATACAAATGAATATCTTTGGCCTGTAGTGCAAAGATGAATATTTGGTTAAAGATGATTATTAATTGATGTTACAGGGATAAAATATTGATGATGGACTTTTAAATCTTAGAAGATAGTAGAATTCTTTCTCTACTTGACTCTTCTAATGGTTTGTTGTTTCCGCTGCAGTTGTTGATCTAAAACTTGTTGTCGATTATATTTTATCAGATTTTTCCCTGTTGAAGACTAACGATAATTTGTTGTATATTATCTTAGTCATAATATTCTTTAATGGGCTAGTTGAGCTCACCCTTTTCCTTTTTGTTCCATTTTTCTTCTCAGGAGGTGAGAACATAGCAGGATCTAGTCGGGGTATGGAGTAATGGTTCTAGAAAGATGTATTAGCAGTCCTCACTATTTCTGTAAAATAGTGTTTGAATAATTGTAATGAGGATTTATTTGAGTGTGGATATTGTCTAGAAGACAATATTTGTATTTAAACTCACAGTATGTGTTGTCGTATTTTGCACGACAATTGTATTATTGAAGTTGTAGTTTGCTTTCTGTACCATGTATTTGGCGACTCAGAATGGGTGTTGTATACCTATTCTGGGGGCGTCACAACAGTAATACGCGTTATTGCACAGTAGCACACGGTATTGCATAGTATTTTTGAAATTATTGATTCTTACGTAAGAAGGCACTACTCAATAATTGTTACAGTAATTACTATTCAATATTTTATTTTATTGATTCAATAATTGCTACGTTGAAATTTTGTATTATTGTTGTTCAATAATTGTTGCTGCACAGTATTTCCCATTATCAGATCAATAATTCATATTATTTGAATAATATTATTAGATAACATTATTGGCAATGTCTAGAAAGTTCTGTCTAAGGAGAGATTTGGTCACCTAATTGCGCGCCAGTAAGGAGAAATTCTTATTGGAAAGCACCCTCTTTCCTGAGAACGGCCTAGTTGTCATAAATGTGATTCTGTAATATTATTTGTGAATAATTAATTATTGATTCATATGATAAGGAAATATTTATTTTATGTGGATATAAACGAGGGATATATTTTTGTGGTTAAAAATGAAGGAGTTAATGTTGAGGTTTTTATCTGTATTTTTGTCGGAATGGAGGTATTAAAAATCAGGATTTTTGAGATATTTTGCGGGGGTTATAATTTTTAATCCGGCCGTTGGATCGTTGTGATTTTTTGATATGTTATACATATATAAGTTGAGTGTATGTCCACAAATTTTGAACCGTTAAAAATGAACGTATGATTTATTATGAATTTTACAAGATGACTGGTTCAGAAATTGTTGAATTTTCGGAGTTAATCATTTTGGTAGAAAATTCTAGAATTGGTGGGCCCCACTTGTGGTTGGTGAAGAAATGTGCTGAATTATATTTTAAATGTGGTGGGTGGAAATAGTAGCAGGTAAAGCCATCAGGTTGCAGGTCAAGCCTACTAAAATTTTCCTATAAATAGAGGGCTAAGTTAGAATTAAAAATCACACCAGAAACAAGTTTTCTCTCTTTCTCTCTCTATATTATGAAGCATATTTTGTGAGTATTTAGATACTTTGAGAGTTGCTATTCAGTGCAAGTTTCCTTCGGCTTTGCATACCGATCAGAAGTACTGCTCTTTTGAGGTAAGGGATAGTAAGGGATTTTAAGGGTTGTTATGTTTTTCAGTTTTATAATTTTTCTGACATTCAAAAATTCTGGAAAAATTTGAAATGATATTTTGATGAGTTTTCTTGATTGTGTCCAAAAATGGTAATTTTTGGATGTATAGATTGAGAGTTATGAATTTTATGAGAAAATACTATTTTAAAAGTAACCGCTTATAATTCCTTGTGGTTAACTCCAAAATTGATGAAATTTTTATTGGGAGTACATGTATATGATAGAAGTATACTCTGTAAATTTCAGAATTTTTGGACAAAAATATAATTTTTGATAAATGTCTAAATATTCGGCTGTTTTGGCCATATGAAAAATAGTAAATGACTTTTAAAAATTCTGAGAAAAATATATGTTCACTATGGGACTATATTATGCTAAATCTCAGAAAAGAAATATTTTTATAACTGATTTGGTATTTTTCATGAAAATGGTCTAGTTATGCGTAAATGAATTAAATATGTTATATGAAGTAAGAAAATTGGAAAATAGGATTTTATGACTTGAGAATCCTATATGAGGTATATGCAGATTTTTGATGAGGGTTTTGGTTATTGGTGATGAAATCTTATGAGTTTAACATTTTAGAATGATTAAATACATTATTTTAGTAAAGTGTAAACAATTAAAACAAATTGTTTATAAATTTAAGAAATGTTATTCTTTCAATATCATTATACCGAAATATTGGTATAGATTTTATTGTGGAATTTTTATCTTTTGTATCGGGTTTACTATTCATGAGTTACTATAAACGACAACATTGGTTTCTTTTTCTGACCAAATTATAGTTGGTTTATGAATATTACTCTTGAGATTAAAACTATATGTTGATCATATTATTTTTATCATCATATATAACATTTTTATAACTCTGATGTTGAAATTCTCTTTCACTAGAGTGTAAAGATGGGTAGATTATTGGTATGATCATGACTATGGTTCTCTTTGGCCTGTAGTGCAAAGTTGAATTGTGACTGGTATGATCTTTACCATTGAATTTATAACTGAATATCTTTAGCTTAAGTGCAAAGGTGAATTGATCAACATGGTTATAATTATTGTTTATATAAATTCTGAAATGATTATATATTTCTTTGAGATATTAATATCTTTGGCCCGTAGTGCAAAGATGACATGTTGATGAATATCTTTGGCCCGTAGTGCAAAGATGACCTGTTGATGAATATCTTTGGCCTGTAGTGCAAAGATGGTCTGTGGATGAATATCTTTGGCCCGTAGTGCAAAGATGAATTTATTAGTATGATTATGAACAGGAACTGTGATTTGATATAACCATGATCTTTGATATTTCAGGTAAAGACATGTGATGAAAATTATCTTCGTCCTGGATGCGAAGAGGAATTTAGAATCATAATTATGATTATGAGTTATTTATATGATTGTGGACCAGAACTGTTGATTAATGTTACAGGGATAAAATTTTGTTGATGGATTTTTAACATGGAGAAGATAATAGATTTTATGGTCTATTTGACTCTTCTAATGGATTGCTCGTTCCGCTGCAACTATGGTTGAAATTTTTATCATTTACCATATGTTCTAAATCTCTGATTTATTATTGATGAAGGCTATTGATAATTTAATTATCTTTAGTCATGATATTCTTTACTGAGCTAGTTGTGCTCACCATTTTGCTTCACAATTCCTTTCAGGTAATAAGAGTGTAGCTGGGTCGAGCGAGGGTAACGGGGAAACAGAACGGTGGTCTCTAGCTGTGGATGTTCTCCCGAAGCAGTATAGAAAAGTTCATTTAGTAGTTTTATTTGGTGAATCCAATAGGGTAAGGTGTACCCAACATTGAAAGGGTGGTTTGTCACTATCATACAAGATGTCTAACGACATACAATCTCGTGTCATCATAAGACAGGGATGTGCTCATCCACTTGCTGAGTATATATACGAGCACTACCTATATAATCTTGGTGTTTGTTTGAAGTATAATTCTCAATTAGAGACAGTAGAGATAATGATATGTCAAGAGAAGACTCACCATTGGGAAGAATATGATAGTAATCTTCTCGTTTTTCTTTGGGGTCTATTGGGTCAACCAAGAATAATTCTGTGGCCATATGGTATTTATCATAACCTAGACGCATGGCCTCCCATGTACGAAGGTTTCCTTGAGCACTTCCCAAAGATTCTAATTTCTAAAATAATTTTTGACTATACCTTTATGTAAGGTGTCATTGTGAGGTGATGTCCACGATTGGAACATGAGTCACGTTTGGTATATATTTGTATCCAAACTCACAGCATATGTGTTGTTGTATTTTACACGATAATTGTTGTAATAAAGTTATAGTTATTTCCTGTACCATGTATTTGGCGACTCAGAATAGGTTGGATGGAATGGACCTATTTTGGGGTCGTTACAATTGCACTACAGGCCACATATATTCAACAACAGGTCATCTTTGCACTACGGGCCAAAGATATTCATCAACAGTTCATATTTGCACTACAGGCCAAATATATTAATATCTCAAAGAAATATATAATCATTTCAGAATTTATATAAACAATAATTATAACCATGTTGATCATTTCACCTTTGCACATAAGCTAAAGATACTGAATTATAAATTCAATGGTCACGATTATACCAGTCAACAATTCAACTTTGCACTACTGGCCAAAGAGAACCCATAGTCATGATCATACCAAAAATCTACCCATCTTTACACTCAAGTCAAAGAGAAATATCATCATTAGGGTTATAAAAATATTATATATAATAATAAAAATAATATGATCAAAATATAATTTTAATCTCAAGAGTAATATTCGTAAATCAACTATAATTTGGTTAGAAAAAGAAACCAATTTTTTTGTGAATAGTAACTCGTGAATAGTAACTCATGAATAGTAACTCGTGAATAGTAACTCGACACAAAAAGGTAGAAATTTCATAATAAAATACATACGAATATTTCGGTATAATGATATTGAAAGAATAATATTTCTTAAGCTTATAAACAATTTATTTTAATTGTTTACACTTTACTAAATAATGCATTTAATCATCCTGAAATGCCAAACTCATAAGATTTTATTATCAATAACCAAAACCCTCATCAAAAATCTGCATATACCTCATATAGGATTCTCAAGCCATAAAATCCTATTTTCTAATTTTCGTACTTCACATAACATATTTAATTCATTTAGTCATAACTAGTCCATTTTCATGAAAAATATCAAATCAGTTCTAAAAATATTTCTTTTCTGGGATTTAGTAGAATATAGTCCCATATTGAACATATATTTTTCTCAAAATTTTTAAAACTCATTTACTATTTTTCATATGGCCAAAACCGCCGAATATTTAGACATTTATCATAAATTATACTTTTATCTAAAAATTCTGAAATTCACAGAGTATACTCCTATCATATACATGTACTCCCAATAAAAATTTCATCAATTTTGGAGTTAACCACAAGGAATTATAAGCGGTTACTTTTAAAATAGTCTTTTCTCATAAAATTCATAACTCTTAATCTATACATCCAAAAATCACCATTTTTGGACACAATCAAGAAAACTCATCAAAATATCATTCAAATTTTTCCAAAATTTTTGAAATTCAGAAAAATTACGAAACTGAAAATCATAACAACCCTTAAAATTCCTTACTATCCCTTACCTCAAAATAGCAGCACTTCTGACCGGATATCGGATATAACGCTGAAGGAAACTTGCACTGATGAATAACAACTCACCAAGTATCTAAATACTCACAAAATATGCTTCATAATATAGAGAGAGAAAGAGAGAAAGCTTATGTTTCTGGTGTGATTTTCAATTCTAACTTAGCCCTCTATTTATAGGAAAATGTTAGCACGCCGAAGCAGACTTAACCTGCAACCTGATGGCTTTACCTGCTACTATTCCCACCCACCACATTTGAATAAAAATCTCAGCATATTTTTTCACCAACCAAGAGTGGGGCCCACCAATTCTAGAATTTTCTACCAAAATGATTAACTCCGAAAATTCAACAATTTCTGAACCAGTCATCTCGTAAAATTCATAACAAATTATACGTTCATTTTTAACGGTTCAAAATTTGTGGACATATACTCAACTTATATATGTATAACATATCCAAATATTACCACGATCCAACGGTCGGATTAAAAATTATAACACCCGCAAAATATCTCAAAAACCCTAATTTTTAATACCTCTATTCCGACAAAAATACTGATAAAAATCTCAACATTAATTCCTTTATTTTTAACTACAAAAATATATCCCTCATTTATATCCACATAAAATAAATATTTTCTTATCATATGAATCAATAATTAATTATTCACAAATAATATTACAGAATCACATTTATGACAACCAGGCCGTTCCCAGGAAAGAGGGGGCTTTCCAATAAGAATTTCTCCTTACTGGCGCGCAATTAGGTGACCAAACCTCTCCTTAGACATAACTTTCTAGACATTACCAATAATGTTATCTAATAATATTATTCAAATAATATGAATTATTAATCTGATAATGGGAAATACTGTGCAGTGACAATTATTGAACAACAATAATATAAAATTTCAACGTAGCAATTATTGAATCAATAAAATAAAATATTGAAGAGTAATTACTGTAATAATTATTGAGTAGTGCATTCTTACGTAAGAATCAATAATTTCAAAAATACTGTGCAATACCGTGTGCTACTGTGCAATAACGCGTATTACTGTATTTTAACCACCGGGTATTTCAACAGTATTAACGGTAACAACTACGCCGTTATTTGTAAAAACTCAAATTTGTCGTTTTCTTCATCCGACAGTTATTCGTTATGGGGCCCACAAATAGCTGCGCCGTCGTACGAATATTCTCCGACAGAAAGAATATTCCACGACCAAACGAATATTCCCCGACAACAATGATTATTTTACAACCACTTGCTTATTTTTTAAAAAAATTCACATTTCACCCATAACTTTAAACTTTTATCAATTTAACCATTTACTGAATAGTAATTATAAGAAAAAATTGAATACTTTTATTTCATAAAATTCGGGGTCTTACACCTTGCCTATACGAGAAACTTATTTTCTTGAATGCCTTGCTCGTATGTACATAAATGAGATTGTAAGATTGCATGGTATGCCAGTATCCATAGTTTTTGATCGAGACCCAAGATTCACTTCACGATTTTGGGTTAGCTTACAGAAAGCTATGGGTACTGATTTACGATTCAGTTCTGCATATCATCCTCAAACGGACTGGCAATCAGAGAGGACTATTCAAACTCTTTAAGATCTATTAAGATTTTAAGATCTATTAAGATTCTATGTCTTAGATTTCAAAGGAAGTTGGGACAAGTACTTGCCATTGGTGGAATTCTCCTACAACAACAATTATCAAGCAAGTATAGGCATGGCTCCATTCGAGGCATTGTATGGATGAAAGTGTTGTTCTCCAGTATGTTGGGACGAGGTGGGTGAAGTAATGTTGTTGGGACTAGAAATGGTACGCACGACTACATAAAAGATTTAAATGATCAGGCAACGTATAAGAACCTCACAAGATCGACAAAAGAGTTATGCTGATCTTCATTGAAGGGACATGGAATTCAATGTTGGAGATCATGTATTGTTACGTGTTGCTCCATGGAAAGGAGTTACGAGATTTAAAAAAAGAGGTAAGCTCAACCCTCGATTCATTGGTCCATTTGATATCCTCGATCGAGTAGGAACTATGACCTATAGACTCACTTTACCGCCAAGACTGTCTCGTGTTCATAACGTATTTCACATATCCATGCTACGTAAATATGTGAAAGACCCGAACCACATTATTGAATTAGAACTAGACGAGATATTAGAAGATTTAACATATGAAGAGGTACATGTTAAAATCTTGGATGAGAAGGAACATATTCTACACTCAAAGGTTATACCTCAAGTCAAAGTTTTATGGAGAAACTAGAATATTGAGGAAATGACCTGGGAGTTAGAATCTGATATGAAAATAAGGTATCCTCACATCTTTGACATACTAGGTACGTACATCAATTTCGAGGATGAAATTTCATAAGGAGGGGAAGTTGTAAGACCCCAACTTTTTATGAATAAAGATTTAATTTCTTTAATTATTATTTTGAATAATAAGGTGTTGATTTAATATAATACTTTAGTTATGGGTAAAATGTGCAAATTTTGTAACGTAAGCAAGTGGTCATAAAATATTCGTTTGGTCGGGGAATATTCTTTTTGTCGGGGAATATTCGTACGACGACGCAATCAATGGTGGACCACATAACGGAATAACTGTCAGATATAGAAAGTGACAGAAATAACCTTTTTTATAAAAAATAACGGCAAAAGTTTTGCAGTTAACTGTTGAAATACTCGGTGATAAAAAGTACAGTAATATGCGTGGTTGCACAGCAGCACACGTTATTGCACAATATTTTTGAATTATTGATTCTTACGTAAGAAGTCACTTAGTTCCATTCAATAATTGTCATAGTAATTGTTGCACAGTTTCTTATATTATTAATTCAATTATTATCACAATTTCATCTGCATAATATTTTATATTATTAAATCAATAATTGATGCGACATAATTATTCATATTAATAGTTAGTATTATTGTCAATGTCTAGAAAATTCTGTTGAGGAAATGGGTTTGGTCATCTAATTGCGCGCCAATAAGGAGAAGTCCTTATCAGAATGGCCCATCTTTCCTGAGAATGATCTGGTTGTTGATATTGTGAACTTATAATATTAATTATTATGTGGTGGATATTCGTTCAATTTTGATATAAATGAAAGAATTTTGCATCAAACATTTGTTAAAAGTTGGTATTTTATCTTTTTCGATAAAATAATTCATTCAAATATATTATTATAATATTACATTATAGTAGTATGATGTGATTATATAATAGTATAATTTTTATAATTTGAATGGTAACATTATTATAGTAAATTCATGGTATAAAAGTAAAATGAGGTGGAATAGAACAAATTGAATTTGAATTCTTATGATGTAAGCAATGATGTCATCGGAATGATGAGGTAAGCAATGATGTCATTGGAACGATGAGGTAAGCAATGATGTCAGCGGAATGATGAGGTAAGCAATGATATCATATGATCGATAATGTAAGCGATGATGTCATAAATTATGGCGAAAAGACTATTTTACCCTTACTCTACCAAGTCTATAAATAAAATCTCATTTCTTCATAATTTCTCACCAATTCACTAAATCTATAAAGAGAGAATGTATAGAGAAAATAAGAGAGAAAGAAGAAGAGTATTCTGCAATTACACTAGTGCAGTCTCCAAATTTTTATTAAGGTAAAAGATATTATTTCTTTTGCAATATTCATAAAGAATATTATTTTCTTTTATATTCCATATTATGAAAGTGATAATGTGACGCCCCCAGAATAGGTATACAACACCCATTCTGAGTCGCCAAATACATGGTACAGAAAGCAAACTACAACTTCAATAATACAATTGTCGTGCAAAATACGACAACACATACTGTGAGTTTAAATACAAATATTGTCTTCTAGACAATATCCACACTCAAATAAATCCTCATTACAATTATTCAAACACTATTTTACAGAAATAGTGAGGACTGCTAATATATCTTTCTAGAACCATCACTCCATACCCCGACTAGATCCTGCTATGTTCTCACCTCCTGAGAAGAAAAATGGAACAAAAAGGAAAAGGGTGAGCTCAACTAGCCCAGTAAAGAATATTATGACTAAGATAATATACAACAAATTATCGTTAGTCTTCAACAGGGAAAAATCTGATAAAATATAATCGACAACAAGTTTTAGATCAACAACTGCAGCGGAAACAACAAACCATTAGAAGAGTCAAGTAGAGAAAGAATTCTACTATCTTCTAAGATTTAAAAGTCCATCATCAATATTTTATCCCTGTAACATCAATTAATAATCATCTTTAACCAAATATTCATCTTTGCACTACAGGCCAAAGATATTCATTTGTATCATCAGTCGGTCATGTTCATCTCAACACCTGTTCATCTTTGCACTACAGGCCAAAGATATTCATCAAGTAATTATACATCTTTGCACTACAGGCCAAAGATATTCAGTAATATCATCATTTAGGACTGAGGATGATGAAAAATATCTTAAAGAGAACGAATCCAATGAGACAGAAGGACAAATAGTAGGGATTCGTATAACAGTTTATCCAAGATCAATAATACTTCATAATAATCAATTGTGAAGCAGAATTCAAAAATAAAGATCAAAACATGGATACAATCAAAGATAGTAACCATAATAGACATCTTGGACAAAAAGGAAAAATTTTATTTTTCGGTGAATAGTGCCGTATTCGTGAATAGTGCCGTATACGTGAATAGTGCCGTATACGTGAATAGTAACCCCCGACACAAAAAGTTCCAAATTTGATAAAAACTCATATCAATATTTCAGCATAATGATATTGAAGAAAATAATATCATTAAGAAGAAAATAATATCCCTTACCTCAAAATATCAGTACTTCTGGTCGGAATACCGGTATAAGGCTGAAAGAAACTTGCTCTGATGAATAGAAACTCTCAAAGTATCTAAATACTCACAAAATACACTCAATAATCTAGAGAGAGAAAGAGAGAAAACTTGTTTCTGGTGTAATTTTCAATTCTAACTTAGCCCTCTATTTATAGGAAAATTTTGGTAGGTTTGACCTGCAACCTGATGGCTTTACCTGCTACTATTCCCACCTACCACATTTGAAATATAATTCAGCACATTTCTTCACCAACCACAAGTGGGGCCCACCAATTCTAGAATTTTCCACCAAAATGATAAACTCCGAAAATTCAACAATTTCTGAACCAGTCATCTTGTAAAATTCATAATAAATCATACGTTCATTTTTAACGGTTCAAAATTTGTGGACATATACTCAACTTATATATGTATAACATATCCAAAAATTACCACGATCCAACGGTCGGATTAAAAATTATAACCCCCGCAAACTATCTCAAAAACCCTGATTTTTAATACCTCCATTCCGACAAAAATACTGACAAAAACCTCAACATTAACTCCTTCATTTTTAACCACAAAAATATATCCCTCATTTATATCCACATAAAATAAATATTTCCTTATCATATGAATCAATAATTAATTATTCACAAATAATATTACAGAATCACATTTATGACAACCAGGCCGTTCCCAGGAAAGAGGGGGCTTTCCAATAAGGATTTCTCCTTACTGGCGCGCAATTAGATGACCAAACCTCTCCTTAGACAGAACTTTCTAGACATTGCCAATAATGTTATCTAATAATATTATTCAAATAATATGAATTATTGATCTGATAAATGAAAATACTGTGCAGCAACAATTATTGAAACAACAATAATATAAAATATCAACGCAGCAATTATTGAATCAATAAAATAAAATATTGAATAATAACTACTGTAACAATTATTGAGTAGTGCCTTCTTACGTACGAATCAATAATTCAATAACTGTGCAATCCGTGTGCTACTATGCAACCACGCGTTATTACTGTATTTTTAACCACCGGGTATTTAAACAGTGTTAACGGTAACAACTACGCCGTTATTAATAAACAACTTATACTTGTCGTTTTCTTCATCCAATCGCTTTCCGTTATGGGGCCCACACAAGGCTGCGTCGTCGTACGAATATTCCCCGACAGCAAGAATATTCCACGACCAACCGAATATTCACCGACCAAAAATAAATATTTTATAACCACTTGCTTATTTTGCAAAATTTGCACATTTCACCCATAACCAAAGTATTATATCAAATTAACCCCTTATTATTCACAATAATATTTAGAGAAAATTTGATTTTATTCATTAATAAGTTGGGGTCTTACAACCTCCCCTCCTTATGAAATTTCGTCCTCGAAATTGACGTACGTACCTGATGTTTCAAAAAGGTGAGGATACCTCGCTTTCATTTCTGATTCCAACTCCCAGGTCATTTCTTCAATAGCATGGTTTCTCCACAAAACCTTAACTTGTGGTATAACCTTCGTGCGTAGGACATGCTCTTTCCTATCCAAGATCTTAACAGGTACCTCCTCGTACGTTAAATCTTCAGCTATCTCGTCTGGTTCTAACTCAATAATGTGGTTCGGGTCTTTAACATATTTACGAAGCATAGATATGTGAAAAACATTATGAACACGAGACATGCTTGGAGGTAATGCGAGTCTATATGCCACATTTCCTATTCGCTCAAGAATCTCAAATGGACCAACAAATCTTGGATTGAGCTTTCCTCTCTTCCCAAATCTTGTAACTCCCTTCCATGGTGCAACACGTAACAATACATGATCCCCAATATTAAATTCCACGTCCTTCCGATGAAGATCCGCATAACTCTTTTGTCGATCCTGTGCCGTTTGTATACGTTGTCGAATCGTTTGGATCTTCTCTGTAGTAATGCGTACCAATTCTGGTCCCAACAATGTTGCTTCACCCACCTCGTCCCAGCATACTGGAGAACGACATTTTCTTCCATACAACGCCTCAAATGGAGCCATACCTATGCTCGCCTGATAACTGTTGTTGTAGGAGAATTCCACCAATGGTAGGTACTTATCCCAACTCCCTTTGAGATCTAAGACACAAAGTCTTAATAGATCTTCAAGAGTTTGAATAGTCCTCTCTGATTGTCCGTCCGTTTGAGGATGGTATGCTGAACTGAATCGTAAATCCGTGCCCATAGCTTTCTGCAAGCTAACCCAAAATCGTGAAGTGAATCTTGGGTCACGATCCGAAACTATGGATACTGGCATGCCATGCAATCTCACAATCTCGTTCACGTACATACTAGCAAGACGTTCAAGGGAATAAGTCTCACGTATCGGCAAGAAATGAGCGGACTTGGTTAATCTATCAACAATAACCCAAATCGCATCTATGCCTTGAGAAACCTTGGGAAGACCTGTAACAAAATCCATAGTAATGTGTTCCCACTTCCATTTCGGAATCTCAAGTGGTTGCAATGGACCCTTTGGTACTTGATGCTCCGCTTTTACACGTTGACAAGTTAAACATCTCGAGATAAACTCCGCGATCTCTCTTTTCATATTGCTCCACCAAAATGTATGTCGAAGATCGTGATACATTTTGGTACTCCCAGGATGGATTGCAAACGGTGTGTTGTGTGCCTCCATCATTATTCTATGCTTCAAGTCAAAATCGTTAGGAACACAAAGTCTGGAGTTGACTCGAAGTATTCCTTCTTCATCGATTCTTGCTTCTGGAATAGCACCTTCTTGCACTTTCTTCTTCATACGCATCAGCTCTATATCCGTAGCTTGAGCAGCTTTAACTTTATCGATTAAAGTCGGTTCTACTCGTATATTTGATATCATCATGTGGGTACTTGGAGCCTTCATCTCTATCTCCATCCTTTGCAAGTCATACAAAATGGGCCTTTGTGTTAAAAACATTGCACTCGTACCCGCATATGATCTTCTACTCAATGCGTCAGCTACTACGTTTGCTTTTTCAGGATGGTATTGGATGGTATGATCGTAATCTTTCAACAGCTCAAGCCAACGTCGTTGCCGCATGTTGAGTTCCTTTTGGGTGAAGAAATATTTGAGGCTTTTATGATCTGTATAGATCTCCACTTTCTCCCCATACAGGTAGTGTCTCCAGATCTTCAACGCAAAAACGACTGCTGCCAACTCCAAATCATGAGTAGGATAATTCCTCTCATATTCTTTGAGTTGTCGTGAGGCATAGGCTATGACTTTCCCATGTTGCATGAGAACACATCCTAACCCTTTGCCTGAAGCATCGCTGTAGATAACAAATCCATCCGAACCAGATGGTATTGTCAAAACAGGTGCCGAAATGAGTCTCCTCTTGAGTTCTTGGAAACTCTTCTCGCATTCCTCACTCCATACGAATTTTGTATCTTTCCGAGTCAGCTGAGTTAACGGAGTAGCGATTCGAGAAAATCCTTCCACAAATCTCCGATAATAACCAGCTAAGCCCAGAAAGCTACGTACTTCGGTTACCGACTTCGGTTGCTCCCAACTTTGTATGGCTTCAATCTTCGCCGGGTCGACAGATACTCCATGTTTTGACACCACGTGCCCAAGGAATGCTACTTCCTCAAGCCAGAACTCGCATTTCTTCAGTTTGGCATATAGCTTGTTTTCACGAAGCCTTTGCAGTACCAGCTTCAAATGGCGCTCATGATCTTCACGGCTTTTGGAATAGATGAGGATGTCATCAATAAAGACAACAACGAACTGATCCAAATATTCTTTGAATACACGGTTCATCATATCCATGAAGGCAGCAGGAGCATTAGTCAATCCAAAAGACATTACTAAGAATTCATAATGCCCGTACCGAGTTCTGAAGGCAGTCTTTGGAATATCCTCAGTTTTAATCTTCAGCTGATGATATCCAGAACGAAGATCGATCTTTGAAAAGAATTGTGCTCCTTGCAACTGGTCAAACAGGTCATCAATGCGAGGTAGCGGATACCTATTCTTGATGGTGACATGGTTCAATTCTCGATAGTCAATACAAAGTCGCATACTCCCGTCTTTCTTCTTTACGAATAAAACAGGAGCACCCCAAGGAGACGTACTAGGACGAATAAAACCGATGTCCAACAACTCCTGTAGTTGGACTTTTAACTCCTGAAGTTCAATAGGAGCCATTCGATATGGGGTTTTAGAAATGGGCTTTGTACCGGGTTCAAGGTCAATAAAGAATTCAATTTCTCGTTCCGGGGGTAGACCGGGAAGTTCTTCAGGAAATACATCGGAAAATTCTCTAACAATAGAAATATTATTCAAATCTGACTTGTCTTTGTTCAAATCCATAACATGGGCTAAGAAAGCTTGACATCCGTTTTTCAATAAACGAATAGCTTTGTGGCTTGATATGACAGTGACTGATTTTAGTGGTTTAGTAGTTTGAATTCGTATGACAGGTTGGTTAGGAATATGAAAACTAACAACCTTACGAAAACAATCAATTTTAGCATGATGAGTGGTTAACCAATCAATTCCTAAAATCACATCAAAAGCAAGTATCTTTAAAGAGATAAGATCAACAGGTAATGTGATAGTGCCAACTTGGATCATGCAAGATTTATAAACTGTAGATGTAACGAAGGTTTCACCCAACGGAGTTTCAACAGATAAGTTAAAGTCCAATTTCTCCGGAGTCAAGTTTAAACGTTGAGCACAAGCAGGAGAGATAAAAGAATGGGTAGAACCGGTATCTAGTAAAGTATAAACTTCGCAAGAATTCAAGATTAGCTTACCCGTGATCACCTCGTTCGGGTTTCTCACGTTTTGGCCAGTTACGACAAACGCTCTTCCAGGAACCGCTGATTTCGCCTTATCCGGGACAGCCCTTGGAATCACCACTCCCGCTGAACTTGGTTTCGCTATAGTACAATCTCGAGCGATGTGGCCTTCCTTCCCACAGTTGTAACACACCTTGGATTGTTGTGGACAGTTTGGGCTGATATGTCCCTCTTTCCCGCATTTGTAACATCTAACTGGCGGTCGTTCTCCTCCCCTAAAATTTGTTGTTGGTGCTGGTGCTGGTGCTGGTACTGATGTCTTCCCGTCATTGTTGAATCTCCTCTTTCTGAAATTTCCACTTGACTCACCTCTCCTATTATTATGGCCACGATGACCACCCGAGTGGTTACCGCCTTTGTTCGTATTTTTCCCTCCTCGTTGGTTATCATCGCTCTGATGATTGCTGTCACCGGTATGACCCTGGTTGTGGTCCCTCGGTTGAGTATACTCATTATCTCTCTCTAATAATTGGGCCCTGTTGACAACGTCTGAATACAGAGAAAATTTATGAGAGATAAGGTATTGACGAATCTCAGGTTTTAAACCTCTCAGAAACATCCGCGTCATTCGTTCCTCATTTTCGACCAAATGAGGTGCAAACCTGGATAACTCTGCAAACTTCGCCTCGTACTGGGACACCGTCATGTTGTTTTGTTCCAGTCTAATAAACTCAACCTCCTTCATATGACGAATACTTTCAGGAAAGTACTTGTCATTGAACAGTTTTTGAAATGTTTCCCAGGACATGTTGAGTGCGTCAGGCTGGGTACGCTTCACAGACTCCCACCAGTAGTCTGCCTCACCGCGGAACATAAATGTGGCGAATGGAACCTTCTGTTCCTCCGTGCATCCCAAGACATCAAATATCTTGGTAATTTGCTTGACCCACGTTTCCGCCATGATCGGATCCGGCTTTCCCTTAAATTCTGGTGGTCCCAATTCTTTGAACTGCTTAGCTGTGACAAACCGCGCGTTGTTATCATTTCCACCCGTATTCTGCACACGAGTCTCCCTCGTCTGATTTTGCATGAACTGCAAAAAGCTCCTAAACATTCCATCATTCATCGTTTGCTCGGTAACGTTGTTTACAGGAGGAATATTGCCTTCCTGTTGCACGTTCCCCTGGGTAGTGATCAAAGGTGTCTCCACGGTCTGATTTACTCCATTATTAACGTTCTCAGCTGCCATTCTTAAATACTGCCATAAAACAAGGGTTAATAGTCATGTCATATATTATCCCTATACTCTGACCGACCAAATAAACACCAAATAAACTTAGTCAGGTCATACTAGCGAAGGAATTCCCCGTCTCTCCCCTCCTAGTTCTTGTCTCACATCTCAGCCAGGGATCATATCCCTAAGCTCTGATACCAACTGTGACGCCCCCAGAATAGGTATACAACACCCATTCTGAGTCGCCAAATACATGGTACAGAAAGCAAACTACAACTTCAATAATACAATTGTCGTGCAAAATACGACAACACATACTGTGAGTTTAAATACAAATATTGTCTTCTAGACAATATCCACACTCAAATAAATCCTCATTACAATTATTCAAACACTATTTTACAGAAATAGTGAGGACTGCTAATACATCTTTCTAGAACCATCACTCCATACCCCGACTAGATCCTGCTATGTTCTCACCTCCTGAGAAGAAAAATGGAACAAAAAGGAAAAGGGTGAGCTCAACTAGCCCAGTAAAGAATATTATGACTAAGATAATATACAACAAATTATCGTTAGTCTTCAACAGGGAAAAATCTGATAAAATATAATCGACAACAAGTTTTAGATCAACAACTGCAGCGGAAACAACAAACCATTAGAAGAGTCAAGTAGAGAAAGAATTCTACTATCTTCTAAGATTTAAAAGTCCATCATCAATATTTTATCCCTGTAACATCAATTAATAATCATCTTTAACCAAATATTCATCTTTGCACTACAGGCCAAAGATATTCATTTGTATCATCAGTCGGTCATGTTCATCTCAACACCTGTTCATCTTTGCACTACAGGCCAAAGATATTCATCAAGTAATTATACATCTTTGCACTACAGGCCAAAGATATTCAGTAATATCATCATTTAGGACTGAGGATGATGAAAAATATCTTAAAGAGAACGAATCCAATGAGACAGAAGGACAAATAGTAGGGATTCGTATAACAGTTTATCCAAGATCAATAATACTTCATAATAATCAATTGTGAAGCAGAATTCAAAAATAAAGATCAAAACATGGATACAATCAAAGATAGTAACCATAATAGACATCTTGGACAAAAAGGAAAAATTTTATTTTTCGGTGAATAGTGCCGTATTCGTGAATAGTGCCGTATACGTGAATAGTGCCGTATACGTGAATAGTAACCCCCGACACAAAAAGTTCCAAATTTGATAAAAACTCATATCAATATTTCAGCATAATGATATTGAAGAAAATAATATCATTAAGAAGAAAATAATATCCCTTACCTCAAAATATCAGTACTTCTGGTCGGAATACCGGTATAAGGCTGAAAGAAACTTGCTCTGATGAATAGAAACTCTCAAAGTATCTAAATACTCACAAAATACACTCAATAATCTAGAGAGAGAAAGAGAGAAAACTTGTTTCTGGTGTAATTTTCAATTCTAACTTAGCCCTCTATTTATAGGAAAATTTTGGTAGGTTTGACCTGCAACCTGATGGCTTTACCTGCTACTATTCCCACCTACCACATTTGAAATATAATTCAGCACATTTCTTCACCAACCACAAGTGGGGCCCACCAATTCTAGAATTTTCCACCAAAATGATAAACTCCGAAAATTCAACAATTTCTGAACCAGTCATCTTGTAAAATTCATAATAAATCATACGTTCATTTTTAACGGTTCAAAATTTGTGGACATATACTCAACTTATATATGTATAACATATCCAAAAATTACCACGATCCAACGGTCGGATTAAAAATTATAACCCCCGCAAACTATCTCAAAAACCCTGATTTTTAATACCTCCATTCCGACAAAAATACTGACAAAAACCTCAACATTAACTCCTTCATTTTTAACCACAAAAATATATCCCTCATTTATATCCACATAAAATAAATATTTCCTTATCATATGAATCAATAATTAATTATTCACAAATAATATTACAGAATCACATTTATGACAACCAGGCCGTTCCCAGGAAAGAGGGGGCTTTCCAATAAGGATTTCTCCTTACTGGCGCGCAATTAGATGACCAAACCTCTCCTTAGACAGAACTTTCTAGACATTGCCAATAATGTTATCTAATAATATTATTCAAATAATATGAATTATTGATCTGATAAATGAAAATACTGTGCAGCAACAATTATTGAAACAACAATAATATAAAATATCAACGCAGCAATTATTGAATCAATAAAATAAAATATTGAATAATAACTACTGTAACAATTATTGAGTAGTGCCTTCTTACGTACGAATCAATAATTCAACTATACTGTGCAATCCGTGTGCTACTATGCAACCACGCGTTATTACTGTATTTTTAACCATCGGGTATTTAAACAGTGTTAACGGTAACAACTACGCCATTATTAATAAACAACTTATACTTGTCGTTTTCTTCATCCAATCGCTTTCCGTTATGGGGCCCACACAAGGCTGCGTCGTCGTACGAATATTCCCCGACAGCAAGAATATTCCACGACCAACCGAATATTCACCGACCAAAAATAAATATTTTATAACCACTTGCTTATTTTGCAAAATTTGCACATTTCACCCATAACCAAAGTATTATATCAAATTAACCCCCCTTATTATTCACAATAATATTTAGAGAAAATTTGATTTTATTCATTAATAAGTTGGGGTCTTACAGATAATATTTCATTTCATATTCCTAAATTTGAACTTACCGCGATATGCTTCTATAATTTCTGAAATGATTAGAAATTCCTTAAGTTTTGCGCTTCATCTAATATCATTTCACGGGAATATTGGTCTGAACTTTCTTGATAAAATTCCATATTTGCATGTCAGGTTACTATTCACGAAGTACTATTCACGGGATACTATTCACGAAAAAAATTGATTTATTTCTGTCCAAATTATTTTTGATACATAAATATTATTCTTGAATTTTACTCCACAAAGCAGTTATCATGTTGACAATTTGGACGTTTTGAACTCTGGATAAATTGAATTATAATTCTCTAATATTTATCATTTATCTCACTTGATTGAATCTTTATATCATTGTCATCATCCTCATGCTTATATTGCACTGGAAGTTATCTTTGGCCCGTAGTGCAAAGATGGACTGTTGATTGGTATGATTATGATCAGGAATTATGTATCGGTATAATCATAACCTTTAATATTACACATAAGGTTTGTGGTGAAAGTTCTCTTTGGCCCGTAGTGCATAGATGGACATGTGTTTGGCATGATCATGACCACTGGTGATACAAACAATTATCTTGGCCCATACTGCATAGATGTAACAACCTGATATTTTCTATATAAATTAAATCAGAAATTTTGCGTATAATTTTTTTTTATTTTAAGGATGAGGATTTGTACAAGATATTGTGTATATGTATTTATGTGATAAATAAAAATATATTTATTACATGAATATTTACAAATAATTTTATTTTAGAATTATTGATTATTATAAAGTATATTCTTATAATAATTACTTTTATAGAAGAAATGTTTTTATTAATTATTTTCATGAAAATATAATCCTATATTATTTAGAGTGATTTTTTTTAGAATAATTATTTTATTATATGAATTTTAGTACATATTATTAAGTTAATTATTTTACCTTAATTATTAAGGTTAAATAGGGGAGAATAAATCAGATATGGAATTCAAACCCTAATTTTGAATTTTTATCAAGGAATGAGAATAATAATATAATAATATTATATTTTGATTTTTCAGTGCTATAAATATGTACTGTATGTACGTATTGAGGATAGTTGGTCAATTGTGGTTTATATTTTTCAAAACCCTATTATTAATTGGTTAAACCCTAGTTCAAAAGTTAATACGCATTCAAGACGGTGTAGTAATGGTGTTATTTGATTTATGTTGTGTTATATAGAATTTTATGTTAATTTTGAAAACCCTAATTCTAAATTAGTAACCCTAATTAATATTTCGAAAATCCTAATTTCTGAAATGAGAAACCCTAATTTGAAACTCAAATTAGAGTTCGAGATTGTTTGTAATTGTGATAAGGCGATTAATTTACATGTATTAGAATTATAATTGTTAATCATGAAAACCCTAATTACTAAACTAGAAACTCTAATTTCTATATTTAGTAACCCTAATTAGTAATTTTAAAACCTAATTACTAGTTATAAACTCTAATTGCTAAATTAGCAAAGTTAATTATAATTAGTGATATTAAACCCTAATGTTCCTGTATAAAGTAATTAGAAAACTAATTTAATTAAGAAAACCCTAATTACAAATTTTAGAAACTAAGATTTTTTATTTTTTATTATTTTATGCAAACCCTAATTGCTAGATATTATAAATATTTTGTGCTAAACCATAGGGTTAAACTCTAAGGGTCAAACCCTAAGGGTTTACAAGGATGATAAGAATGCCATTAAATTGGAAATACAAATGACCATTATGCCCTTTGTATTATTGAAGCTAATTTATAGGTTTTGACTTTAGGCTTAGTTGGTGAACCACTTCAACCATCCCATGTGCTAGCAACTCTAGCAAATCAGTCTCTATATCAGCCAAATACATTGTATATTAGTTGTATAAATAGATTTGGAGAGAGAGAAATTCATTTGTTAGCCTAAATTTTGCTCAACACTCAAACTAACTCTCTCAAGCCCCACACCTCCGAAAATATCAAGATATATCAGTCACAAACAAAGCCCCACGATCACCCTTGGCAAATCATAAGCATATAATCAAAGATTGAGCATAGAAGGTATAACCCTAGCCATGAAATCTGACTTTAATCTTGTGTTAGATGTTATGTTTGAGTGTTAGAATATGTTATTTGTAGTCCATATAATTGATCTGGGTTGACACATACTAGATCCATAACTTTAATATGCTCAAAATCAAGTTTTTGAAAAATCTGGAAACTTTGTTTTGAGGTCTGACGACCGAATGTCAGGTCTTGTAGATCTCTGACTGTTAAAGATTTTAGTGGTTTTGATGTTTGAACTTGTAGTGTTTCATGAGATCTGTGTTCTAGAACTCATAGAAGGACCAGATCAAGCATAGATTGATAAATATTGTTGGTCAAAGGTCGTTGACCGACCATGACCGGACCATTTCTGGGTAACCCATAAATGGGTTTTCAATGTCTGACAGGATGTTTAAGGCTCCAGATCTGTCAGGTTTTTGATGTTTTGAGTTTGTTGTTAAAACCAGATTATAGTATGTTAGCTTAGCTATTGATCTATGTCTTTATAACCTTTAAATCCTCTACAGAATCCAAGTAATTTGTGGTCAAAGTAAGCCAGTCGAAACTGCCGGATGAAGATTCTGGGTTACCCAGAAATCTTCAAAGGCAGTTCCTGACCACTACTTTGAGCGGCATGTATCTTCAT
The DNA here is from genome assembly GCA_016801055.1 of Panax notoginseng. Taxonomy (NCBI): domain Eukaryota; kingdom Viridiplantae; phylum Streptophyta; class Magnoliopsida; order Apiales; family Araliaceae; genus Panax; species Panax notoginseng. Next base: position 200,278,927 of record CM029014.1, read on the forward strand.
TATGTGATGTTGTTACGATGATGTTTAGTGATAGATCTGTTGTCCTACATGTTGGCTACACACTGCAGCTTATAGATCACAAAAATATTTCAAGGATAGCATGTAGTGAAGGCTCAAAGTATGACCCATGAACTGTTCTTCATTTCTGGGTAACCCAGAAATGAAGAACAGTCCTGACAACAATTTTGGAGGCTTAGATCTCCTTGGTTATATGTGTTATAAACTTGGTTGTTGTTGGATATTGTAGTCTTGCATTAACTTTACACGATTTGACCAATAACATACCCAGAAACACATTACACAGTTCACAATTCTTGGTCAAACAAGGCATCTCGAAACTGGCATGAAGGTTTCTGGGTTTGCATGAAGAACACGAAGAACACCTATAGCGACGGTTCTGTCGCTATAAGCAGTCTTTAGTGACAGTTTTATAAAAATTAATTAAATTAATTTCTAAAAATCATTTAAAAATAGAATTTAATTTTCAAAAATTACAAAAATAATTTTAAAAATTATTTTAAGTTATAAAAAATTAACTTTTAATAATTTGAAATATTTTTCATAAATATTAGTATTTATTTAAATATTATTGATAATTAATTTATTTATTAAATGCATTAAATAAATTAATTAAAAGTGATTTTATTATATTAAAAATTATTTTAAATGATAATAAGATATTTAAAAATAGTTTAAGTTATAAAATATAACTTCTAATATTTTAAAGCAAATTTCATTAATTATTTATTATTAATGATATTAAAGTTATTTAATAATTATATTAAATAATTTAGTTTAAAAATAATTTTAATATTATAAAAATTATTTTAAATAAAAATAAAGTGTTTAAAGATATTTTAAGTTATAAAATATAACTTTTAATATTTGAAGGATAATTTTATTAATAATTTAATATTAATGATTATTAATTTAGTATTACTAATATTAAATTAATTAATAATTATATTAAATAAATAGTTTAAAAATGGTTTTATTAATTTAAAAATTATTTAAAAAGGAGATAAATGAATTAAAAATATTTTAAGTTATAATTAATGACTTTTAATATTTTGATAAATAAAACATTAATACTTTAATATTAATGGTAATTATTTAAGAATGATTTTAAATGTTTTAAAAATCATTTAAAGGTAATATTAATACTTTAAAAATATTTTAAGTTATTATAAATAACTTTAATATTTTGGCAATGGTTTCATTAATAGTTTAATAGTAATTAAATATTAATAATAATAGAATTGTTTGATATTTAAATCATTTAATAATGATTCCAATGTTTGAAAATTCATGATAAATTATAATAAATGTTTAAAAATTATTATAAGTCATTTAAAAATAAGATGACTGATAATTACAGTTAATGAGCTACATGATAGAGTTTTAGACTCGATTACTACCCGATAAAGCTATCGGTACACCGACATGTTTCAGAAATTGATCTGGACTTAGATAGGTTGAGTAGATAAGTGTTTATTTGTGATTCAATGGTTGTTAAACATATGTAACAATGTGATTAGGTAATGTGCTGACTGCAATAAGCAGTGCTAGGTGTTATAGTATGTTGTTCTAATCAGTAAAATGATCTTATTACTGATAGGTTATTATACAAAAGATAAAACTAAGTTGCGAACTGTAAGCAGCATATCAAGCAAGTATCTTACATTTGCATTTTTTTTATGCAATGGACACGAGTAAGAATGTTTCTGAATTATATTATTACTGTACAGATTATTAACCCTATATTATATACGCTCATTGATTATCAACATGTTAGTATATGGTAATTCAGATATATATTCTGTTCGTTAATTTTTATAAATGGTTATACAAGCGTCTCCACTTGAATAATCATTGTATTTGATCACATGTTTATGCACCTTTGTTAATTACCCGTATATATATATATATATATATATATATATATATATATATATATATATATATATATATATATATGTGTGTGTGTGTGTGTGTGTGTGTGTGTGTTGAATTATAGATTATTGTTGAACAAGATAAAACCTTTGGTTTGGAACCCTGACAAGTATGAACATCCCTTATATGAAAAAAAATTTTATGCACCCAAGGTGGACAGAGTGAACGATACCCTCGTTCTTGTATGTAGTATTGATCAATACAGGGTACAACGGGCTGATCACCCCCGTGCCCGTAAGTTATGACGGTTTATAGATGAAGTTCTGTTTAACCTATTCGAAAATTGAAAATAATATTCATAGTATGTCACCTTAACCCTAATTATAGTCATTACGTAGTTTTAAAAATTTGAAAGAGGGTTGTTATGTTATTATTATCAGTTTAGATTACTTCACAACTATTGATTTGTTGTAGAAGGGTAGTATAAAGAAAACATTTAAATTATTTTAGCTTATATATATATATATATATATATATATATATATATATATATATATATATATATAATTGTTATTACTTGTTGGGCACTCAAATGTTCATCCTTACTTAATTTAAATGTTTTTAGCCAAGTGTGAAGAACCAAAAGGCTCATGCAGAATCAAAGAAAAAGGAAAGCTAACCAAATAAGATTTGTGGTATTCTATGTAATAGTTTGATATTATTATAACAATGATATATATATTTTATATCATGTTATGTAAGGAATGTATTAAAAGTTACGTACTTGGGAGCTAGACTCTGATAATTATGTAAGTTAAGTTGATCTTTATATTATTGTTATTATTATTAGTATTATTTCGCTCATAGAAATGGTATCATGAAGCACCGAGTTCGGGTTTCAAGTACCCGGATTTGGGGGCTTTACAATAGATAATTTGTTGATTGGAAATAAATATTGATTGATGTTACAGGGATAAAATATTGATGATGGACTTTTAAATCATGGAAGATAGTAGACATCATGCTCTACTTGACTCTTCTAATGGTTTGTTGTTTCCACTGCAGTTGTTGATCTAAAACTCGTTGTCTATTGTATTCTATCAGATTTTTCCTTATTGAGGACTAAGGATAATTTATTCTGCATTATCTTAGTCATAATATTCTTTACTGGGCTAGTTGAGCTCATCCTTTTCCTTTTTGTTCCATTTTTCTTCAAATGAGGCGAGAATATAGCTGGTACTAGTCGGGGTGTGGAGTGATGGTTCAAGACGGTTATTATAGTAGTCCTCACTATTTTGTAAAATAGTGAATCAATAATTGTAATGAAGACTTTATTTGAGTTTAGATATTGTCTACAAGACAATATTTGTATTAAAACTCACAGCATATGTGTTGTCGTATTTTGCACGATAATTATAATAATGAAGTTTGTAGTTGTTTTCTGTACCATGTATTTGGCGACTAAGAATGGGTTGTGTGTACCTATTTTAGGGGCGTCACAGTTTGTGGATGGGTATTCGGTATGGATTCATCACGAGGAATCATCTGAGTTTAAAGAACGGACAGATAGTACTGTAGACCAATCGGTTCATGGGGATTCGCAATCAGATAACTATGATGTCGTGCATATGTTGGTTGATGCGTATGGCCCTACTAATATTGACTAGGCTGAAAACGAGCATGCGTCCAACAGTGCTCAACAAAAGCCAAATGATTTAGCAGCTACTTTATATATGTTGTTATCTGAATCGGGTGTTCCATTGTATCCTGGAAATGACAAGCACACCAGGCTTTCTGCAGTTACAAAGCTTTTACATTTCAAGAATGAGCATGACTGCAGTGAGAGAGGATTCAATGATTTGCTTGATATCCTCAGCGAGTTCTTACCTAAGAATAATATTCTGGCCACGAATTACTTTGAAGTGAAGAAAATGGTTAAGGGGTTGAATATCATGTATGAGAAGATCAATGCTTGTGAACAGGATTGTATGTTATACTATAGGGAAGACAAAGATAAGGTGCAGTGTGATATCTACAACTCGCCTTGGTACAAGATCACAAAATATGGGGGGAAGGAGAAATATGTTTCAAAGAAGATTTTACGGTACTTTCCTCTTGCGCCGAGGTTGCAGCGACTATTCATGTCTATGCACACTGCTCAACATATGAGTTGGCATCAAACAAGTGGTGTCGTGCATGGTCAGCTGACTCACCCAGCAGATGGAGATGAATGGAATAATATTGATGCCAATTTTCCATAATTTGTCGACGAAGTTAGGAATGTCAGGCTTGGCATGGCTACAGATGGCTTCTATCCATTTAATAATTTTAGTCAGCCTTACCTTGTTTGGCCATTGATTATGATAGCTTACAATCTTCCATCTTCAATGTGCATGAGGGATCCGTATCTTTTCTTGACCTTACTTATACCGGGGGATAAGAGTCCTACAAAAGACATTAACGTGTACCTTAGGTCGTTAGTCGATGAACTTAAGATGCTGTGGGAAATAGGTGTTCAGACTTTTGATAAATCTATCGGGCAGAATTTTGTGATGAAGGCAGACTTGTTGTGGACTATCATTGACTTTTCGACGCTAGGGATGCTTAGTGGTTGGTCGACTCATGGTAAGTTGTCATGTCCAGTCTGTATGGGGGATGTATAAGGCACTCAACTACGTCATGGCGAGAAAACTAGTTTCTTTGGAACTGCTCATAGATTCTTGCATGCTGAGCACAGTTATAGAAAGATGTCTATACAGTTCAACAAAAAGACAGAGAAGAAGGGGGTTGTAGGTCGCTTATCGGGCAGTGACCTATTGGGCTGGCTAAATGATCTAACATTTCCACCGCCTGGGAAGGAGCATAGTAAGTTGAGAGCAATAGGATATGGGAAAAGTCATAACTGGACACACTAGCCGATTTAGTTTGAGTTGCCATACTGGAATTGGAAGCGCATGCTTCTAACCCGAGGTTGACTACATCACAGATGGAAGCATTCACTAATGAAAGTTTTCACCAGTGGTTTAAGAAAAGGTTCGAATAAGAGAACGCTTATGAGCATTTTAGAGATGTCATTTTAGGCCCGTACAAACTTATTAGTTCATTTCCAGGCTGCATCGTGAATGGGTATAGATTTAAGGTTGATGATGTGAATGAATTGACATCAGTTAACTCTGGCGTTATAGTGTTGAGAAGTTGTTACAGATATTCTGAGTCCAATTAATATGGAAGATTAGAGGAAATTGTTATGCTCAATTATCCAAAGGCCAAAAAGGTCATTACATTTAAGTGTCGCTGGTTTGATACTGCAAAGGTTGTTAAAGTTGATCGTAATAGAATCGTCACAGTAGATATCAAATCCAAGTTACAGTCTGGTGACGTATTTGTGTTAACCAGCCAAGCAACTCAAGTGTACTACGCCTTTAATGTCTTATATTATAGAACCCCCTGGTATAAAGTTGTGGCAACGAAGACTCGGTTATTTGATTGTACTAATCTGTCTGGAATGGATGACCCGTTGCAAGAACAAGTTAGCAATCCCAGCCACGTATTTCTATATGATGGCGATGTGTTGGTAGATGATGTCGTTGACATACCCGATGTTGACGAAGTGGAAGAAGATGTGGTTGTCGACGTCGGGATTTTTAGTTGTCCCTTTTCGTTACTTGTTCTTTTTTGTTATCATTTTAGGTGACATTTGTTTGAAAAAAACAAATGAAAAAGGTCCGACATGTGTAATATCGACGATGGACTGTTAAGATTCGCCAGTTAGTTTTTTAACTAGCTGTACCAACACAACCGAGAAAAGGTTTGCACATTAACCCAGTGATATGACACTGCTAAACGGGTCGGTGAAATCGAGATTCATTAGGGTCCGGGGACTTGCTTATGCGGAGGGAAGGTGTTAGGCACCCTCGACATCCGTGTTACCACAGTGACCACCACTTTTTAAGAAACTGTTATATGAATATGTGTGTGTGTGTGGGTCAATGTGCTATTATTTAGAAGTAGTGCGAGGCCTCGTTCGCACCTATATACATAGGGTTTGAATTTGTGTAAAAATTCAGTTTTAAACAAGATATAGCAGTGATATTTTGTAAAAAGAGGTTTTTCAAACCCTGTGCTCAATAGTAATTGAGGCCTTTTGATACTTCCATTTTATTAAATGTTCAGCTTGATTGCTTTTATTTTCGAGATGCGAAGCATCTTCGAGAAAATAATATACAAAATAGTGTCGAACTCCTCGTGGGTATGGAAACCATATGAGAAAATTCAGATACCGCAAATAAATTTACAAGCTGCTTATAGCTGAAAAGGTCCATCACGGGAACCGAATCTAGATTCAGTAGACTGAATCTGTGATCACATGATTCCTAGGCTCACATGATGCCACAATTGATATAAACGCAGTAAGCAGTTATATATATATATATATAAGCTGTAAATATATATATACAAACATGATCAACCACCAAAAAGCACCTCCATGGGGGATCAAAAATGTAAATAAAGTTGTAAAAGCGATCAATTGCCACAGACAAAACTCCAGACAGGACGAAATGTACAGAAAGCAAAAAAAGGGTCAACCGTCACAAAGTAAACTCCAGGCAGGACGAAATGTATATATATATATATATATATATATATATATATATATATATATATATATATAAAAGTAATTAAACGCACCAGACGTAAGTCTAGGCTCATCGAATAGAGCTCGACATACAGTTATATATATATATATATATACAGTCCCCTTCAGTTGAGGGATCCCTCAAATAGTGTTATTTGAGGGATAGTGCGCTCAACCGTTGGATCTGTTTTAATAACTTTATGTGGCTGAGATTTTACAAATAACCCAACACATCCAATGCAACACATAAGATGTAAAATCTCAGCCACACAAAGTTATTAAAACAAATCCAACGGTTGAGCACACTATCCCTCAAATAACACTATTTGAGGGATCCCTCAACTAAAGGGGACTGTATATATATATATATATATATATATATATATATATATATATATATATATATATATATATATATATATACACACACACACACACACACACACACACACACACACGAAAGCAATTAAACGCTCCAGACACAAGTCTAGCCTCAATCGAGGTATAACTCGATAATGTTAGTCCATATATAAATATATATATATATATATATATATATATATATATATATATATATACAAACTGAAATAAAACCACGGACTGAAGTCCGGGTATACACACACAACACGACTCTCAACGTCACTACTACAAAGTAGTAAATAGACAACACTTAAACCATAACGTTTTTTATAAAAACGTTGTGGTATTTTTTTCACAACGTTTTAAAAAAAATGTTATAAATACATATACAAAAATGTTATCTATTTAAAAAGATATTTTTTTAATTTTTAACTGGATAACGTTTTTTTTTTTTAAGTTGTCTATAAAAAAAAAAACGCAGAGCTCTAACTAAACACTTAAAATTACACGGAAGGAAATAATTTTATAACACTACTCTATTTTTTCTACCATTTTACCCTAGCCCGCTCCCAGTCTCTCTATTCCAAACTCCTCAGCCTCTTTCCTTCTTGCCTCTCAACTGTCGGGGGGAAAGTGATGAGCTGCTTTTCTTTGCTTCTCTCCCGCGGTTTGTAGATGGTATTAGAGTAGAATCTGGTGCCGTCGGCTTCCATGAGCGAGTCGAAGGTGTTTTATTTGAAGATGAAGGGGGATATTGCAGCGACAGAAAAAAGAGGGGGTTTAGAGATTGAGGATGGTGTGTTCAGCTCGAATTTTAGCTGTTCCGCATCCTATAACGCCATTAATTTCCTATAATCCGTGGTTCTCGAGCTCTAGATTTCATAGAGGAAAGCTCAAATCTAACCTAAAATGGCGATCGATGGCATCAGAACCCTAATCCTTCTTGGTGAGACTAGTAGTGGTAAAACCATTCAGGTCAGTAATTTTGATTTCAGTTTACTAATTTACATAGTTTTGTTTCCTGGATTTAGGTTTTTCGGGATTTTCATAAAAGTTTTTGGAGACTGCTAATGTTTGTTATTGTTTATGCTATTCTAGTTATCCGTATTTGTGACGATGATCGTAATTGAAACTAGCATCTAAAATCATCTATCTATGCTATGCTGATTTTATTAATTGATGTTGCTTGAACTGAACGCCCTTTTATATTCATCATGTTCTGTGGTCTGTGAGTCCTGTGCCAGAGTCTTATGCGCTGTGAGTCCTGTTCTATTTTGAAGTAAGCTCATCATGTTCTGTGCGCTGTTCTGTTTTGAAGTAAGTTCATTCATCATGCCAGAGTCCTGTGCGCTGTGGTGGTATATGAACATCCATTATTTTGTTCTGTGCGTTGATTAGAGAGGTTTGTTGTCCCAGAAATAAGATCAGCTAGATTTTGATTAAGAATGTTGTATTCACTTGTGATGTTCCTTGTAGGTCACTGTATGTCTCTGGTAGTGTTCAGCTAGTTTATGAGCTGCCAGTCTTCTTGTGTTGTAGGATTATAGGCTTTGTATCATCCTTCTGTTGTTAAAAGTTGCGACTCTAGTCCTTTAGCATTACTAGCGACTCGAGATTGGGAGAATGGAGCAAGTTTGACAGAGGAAGCTGTTGCAAGTGTATTTATCGAGTTTATTCTATATTGATTATATTTGTTTGTACTAATCAAAAAAATTTATTCGTAGTCTTTGAGTTTCTTCTGGAATATAATTGTCGTTTATGAATTATGAAACCCCTATAGTGCCTTATAAATCATTTCCCACGAATATATTTTTTTAGTGTGAAATATATAGAGTTCACTATTGGGCATGAAATTACAGCGTACCACCTGTGTTTTTTTTCTCTGTAGATGGTCTACTTAACTCGCATTTAGATTGCTGAATGGTGACACGTGATTAAATCTGGCTTCTGAAATTCCGAAGGTTATATCTTTTACTGTTGGTATCTTTTTACTGATTGAATAATTAGTTTGCAAATTACTCTTAAAAGTGGATAATACAGGCTCGAAGATGAGCCACTGTGTAATGACCGAGTGATTGAGTTGCCGGTAAAACTGGATTGTGATGAAGCAAGACTCGTGTGGATCGAGAACTCAACTAGAAATCTTACACAATTTTTTGTAAGTACACTTGAATATGCTCTAGTTTTTAGTTTCAGCTACGCTTTTGGAATTTGCTGGACATAGGGGAGGATTCCAAATACAAATATCAGTTGCTCTTTGTTCTAAAATTACCTTAAAATTGACATGATTTGATTTACTAAGTTTTACTACACAACATCACCAACATCTTGTTATTCTAGTGGACGATCAACTTAGCTCTGACATGGCCTTGTTCAATTTGGAACTGAGTGAGCAATTCTCCCCCTCATCTCAGCTTTGCGCAGAAGGTAAAATAACTCATGAGCTTTGCGCAGAAGGTCAATACACAACCACCAACAACAGTAATACTAGAATCACCACATACAAGGTTATGGGTTGAATGGGGGCAAGCTTGATAGAGGAAGGTGTTGCAACTGCAATGTATTTATTGAGTTTGTTCCATATTGAAATACTAATATTTGTACATTCTACTTGTCCAAAAACCATATTTATTTATATGTCTAGCTAGTCTTTGAGATTCTTATTCAATATAATTGTCAATTATGAATCATCAAACACTTATAGCCGTACATATTTATTTTGTACACTATTATTTTAAGAACAGTTTACAATAGACTTAGTGTAAGATACAATTTTTAAGATCAAACACGTGGTTAAATCAGACTAGTTACTTGAGAAATGCTTTAGCATATTCGTCGGTTATCTTTTCCCCATGTTTATTGTTTCATATTTGATTAGTATCTCTTTCATCTATATTTCAATATTTCAAAGCATTTGAGGGCTTCAGAATATCATTTGGCTCATTACCCAAGGTTTTCAGTCTCTCAGGATTGAGAAAGTTACCATTTTATTTCAGTTAGCATTCATTTTATGACTATAATTTCCATGTGCCCAAAAATGACAGCATTTTATGATACAATTGGATTGGTGTTTTACCATTCCAATGTTCCACTGTTCTCTCTCTCATTTGAATTTTCAATTATTTATATAGAGTTGTCCATATTCATTTTCATGAAAATACAACTATGTAGATGTTGTTATACAACATTTTACAACTTCTCTCTCATTTGAATGTTCATTTATTTATATAAAGTTGAATACAAACCAAATCTCTGTTGAACTTCTTTGTTTACTTGAGGTGAACTATATTCTTATTATATATCTGATATTTTTATAGGTCATTGCGGTGACGGTGAGATTTATTCAGAAAAATTCCGAGGAAAAAAGAATGTCTTTCAATCCCTGCAGGCCATATTTCAGGTTGTTCATCAACTGGTTGCTGGACTTGACTACTTTGGAGCCAGTCTCTGATGGTGCAAATTTTCAGGTGTTATCTATGGGCATTTGTTTGGTCATTTTTGTCGTTACTTTAATTTTGTTATTGCAGCCTATTTTTATGTACTAAATTAGCTGTGTGTTCTTAGGTTTTGATGGCATTGGCAAATTCCTTTCATGCAATACAGCCACTTAAAGTTCCTGCATTCAGGCTAGTGTGGCGAATGTGTCTCATTGTCTTTTATTCTGTGTTTTGGTCTTGTTTGTGTTTGATATGCTTGATGTAACAAGTATCTCACCAGATATACGTGTTATTGGATTCTAATCTACTCTCTTTTTTTCATTTTCTTTTATTCCCTATTTTCCTGAATTTTGCATACCTAATTTTGTTAAATATTTTAACTTTGCGTGGCTGGAGCTTGTGAGTCACAGAAGTTTTATGCCGAAATTACTCTCTGGAAATCCTCATAAGGGTTGCTTTACTTTTTTGTTTTTGCATCAAATTAGGCGGAATTATTTTGGAAGGTCTCATATATAGAGTTTATCTGCTATATATTCATATTTAAATACCTTACTTATTCTTCAGTCATTTTTATGAAGTCTTTGATGCGCAGGCCTCCATCTCATGGTCATCGAAAAAGGAAGTCACCAGAGAAAGAAACTCATTGCAGCACCTCTGAGAGTCAAATTGACATATGATCATTTCCTTTGCTCGTCCCAAACCCTTGTTCAATAGAAACAAGTTACCCGACATAAAGTTGAGATAGTTATTTTAAGTTTGTGTTTATTTTGAAGTACCATTACCCTTGGCCAATGAATTACAGGCCTAATTATGAATTAGAGTTTAGAGTGAAACTAAATTATATAAACTAAATTAATTAGACTCGTGGGCTGCTACTGCTATATCATTTGATTGCTTCTTCTTTTGGCTTTCTGCTACACTTTGAATGGCTTCTGCTGCAGTTTTCGGTGGCTGTTCTGTTGCTGTGTGTTATGCTACTGGTTGTGTGGGAGGTTGGGCTGCTGTATGCCGTGTGCTGCTGGGATTTCTTGGCAGTTTGGCTACAGTTATTGTTGCTGGCCTCTGCATTTACTCCTTGGTGGTCTATTTTCAGGACAAGGCTGCTGCTCACTTGAAGGTTTGTAGCATTATGTTATTTTCAGTTTTTTGAAAGTTCAATTGAGTTATGTCATGTTCCAGAATATGTACGTGTGCACTCATCTAAGATAATAAATTTATATCATTGCAGTATGGTGGCATCTTTTGGTTATGGAGCCATATTTTCATTGGTGAGTGGATTTGGTGGTCCTAATCAGGCTGCGAATGTAGTCACACCTGGCCTGTTATTATGCTTATAAGTTCATATCACGTGACACAATCACCATTCGTTGAGCACTCATTTGTAGTCATACGTTTGGATGTAATCAAATTCACAATTCAATATAGTAATAATTTATATTAAAAAGTGAATTTGAGATGTATATATGGATAGTTTGATATATATTTTGTGGATGTAGTAATTTGAAACTGTAAACGAATAGTATTATTGGAATGTATTTTGAATGGTTGATACATTTTGGCTTTAAATTTAAATGGGAATTTAGACCTTTTTTTAGCTATATATCATGGCATTAGCATATTGCAGGTGCATTGGTAATGTAAGTGAACTATAACCTTTTTTATTCTTTTTTTTAATCTACAACATTTTAAAAACGTTGTGTAAATGTGTCTAAACGTTTTATATATTAAACTACAACATTTTTAGCCAGAAAACGTTGTGGAATCATACATTCTACAACGTTTTTAAGCATCTGCTAATTTATAAAAAATAAATTTATAACGTTTTTTTCTTAAAAAACGTTGTAGAATGTGTCTAACTACAACGTTTAAAAAACGTTGTGTAAGGGTGTCAAATAGACGATACCCTTAACCATGACGTTTTTCTGATTGAAAACATAACATTTTTGTCGCGTTATCTAATTACTGTTTTGTAGTAGTGCGTGAAGAATAGTGTGTGCCAAGATGAAGAGAAAGGCTTTAAATTGTATAAGAAGGCTTACAGTGGGTTGCCAGAGAATACTTTTATAGCTTGAAAAGGATGAACACTCGGCTCTCGCCGGTAAAAAGTAGCTATATATGAGCTTACAAGTGTTTAAAATGAAAAAACACTCAGTTTAGGGTGTGTACAGAGCAAATTGGACAGGGCTTTCTCGCCTTTTTCTCTTCCAAAATGGCCACCCCAAGTCCTCTATTTACAGAGGGGGGAGCCGCAGGTGTATCTGCGGCTGCCCGGGGTGCCCCGGGCTTCGCAGGTCCTGCCATCTCGAAGTACGTGTATGCATGCAACGTGATGTCCGCTCAAACTTTTAGAACTTCAATTCGGGTATCCGACTGAGGTGTATAAGACCTATTTACGGATTGCTGTTGTCGAGAGTTACGCAATGACATGGGATTAGAAGTTGTACGAAGTCATGAAGATGAGACCATGCCCTCCGGTCTTCATGCTTCAAATTCTATCCATTACCCTGCATATTAGTCACTCGGGATTGGACTTCCTTGGTTCTTGTGGGACATTGCTATGTAGAAATGTATGTCTGAAATGTTGAGACGGCGTGATGTGGCGTCAAGGTGGCAAGATGATGACTTTTCCCCTCACCGGGGTTATCTCCGATTTGGGTTGATAAAGTAGATGTTGCTCAGGTTTATCTCTGAGATTGGACTGCTGCAAGTGTTGAAGGTTCTCAGTGTCATCTTTGAGGTGTGCCTGTCTACCCAGTATTATTGTCGGGCCTTGTACTGAGTGCCTCGGTGTAAGCGCCGAGGTTGAAGCTGATTGCATGCATTTGAAACAAGCATTTTCGGGGTTATCTCTAGAACTGCAACTGTCTTCCTTGGGGTTATCTCCAAGGTTGGAATTTGTAATTCCCAGTGTTGGGACTGAGACTGGATATCTCGGGGTTATCTCCGAGATGAATCGGCCTTCTTCGGTAGAATTTCTGGTATTGGAACAGTAGGCCTCGGGGTTATCTCCGAGGTTCTCGGTGTGTGTTCCGGGGTTAAAACTGATACTCCTGGTGTGTGTTCCGGGATTGAAACTGAACTTTTGGTAGTATTCGGACTGGGTATGACCTGTCTTCCAGGGTTATCTCTGAAAGATGAATATGCCCTCCTGCAATGTCAATAACAGGTGTGCAAAAATTTCAACTGTCTACAGATGCCCCTATTTATCATATTCATGCAATGTAATGGCATGGATAGGATAAAGAATCCTAGACACTTGAAATGCAACAAGACAAACATGATGCTATATGGAGCAACATGATGCAAGTGTATGATGCATATGGATTGTTTTCCCACATGCTGGGGATGATTGTCGGCTCCCTGTTGCTTCTATCGGTGATGGTAATGACGGCAAGCTTGGATGTGTGATCAAAACCTATTAGGATGTTGACATTGGGGCTATCTCTAAAGTCCCAAATCCTTGATACAGACTTTACTTCCAAGATGTGTCTCTCATGTACAAGAGATCTGTGGGGATAAAACTTTGTCTGTTTGAGGATGTGCATAATATATTCCATCATCGATCCTCCATGATGATGTTGATCCTCCTTGGTTTGTATCACCAGGACATATCAATGTTCTGTTGGATTTACTGCCAATAGTATGTGTTGTCAGGGGTGCCCGACCTTCGTTGACGTGTGAACCAACGGTTGACCACGCGTTGTAACCCCCGCCGGGGATCCATTTGATCCTCTGCTGACGTGTATATCAACGGATGAACTCTCTACTGGGGATGAATGCCAAGGCTGCTTGGCCTTTGTTGATGTGTGTATCGACTGATGAACTCCCTACTGGGGATAAATGCTAAGGCTGCTTGGCCTTTGTTGATATATGTATCAGCTGATGCAATCATCGTATGGCTTCCGATGCGAAGTTGGGTTTACCTGCCAACGGCTGAACTGACGTCAAAGTTGCTTGACCTTCGTCGACATGTCTATCAACGAAAAATATGAGTTGTAACCCTCGCCGGGGATCTGTTTGTGGGCAGATGACCATGCGTTGTGATCCCCGCCGGGGATCTGCTTATGGACAGATAACCCTTTTATCGTGTCGTTCACTTTGATAAGCGCCACACGACATGTGGACGGTATTAGAGAGTATGATTGGGGCTCCTATACCTTTGCTTATTTCTTCAGGGGCATGCGTATGCGCTCGCAGGGCTTGACCGATGCTTAGTTAGGATTTTACCCATTTCTGCTAGTAAGTATTTCTCTTGTCATTTACCATGTACAGGTTAAGAGTGTTAACTGACAGTAGATGTTTGCCTTTATGTTGACAGTTTTGGGCCTATGAGAGGCTCCCATGTTTACGTCCGGTGAGTGTATTAGGGTTGGATACCTACCCACGAGGACGGAGATGGCATCATTCCATACAAGCGGAGGTCCCCGTAGCTGAGGGTTTCACTCATTGTCGCCTACAGTAGGAGTTGTTGACAGCGGATATCATCACATGGATTCCATATTCTGGGGAGCATTTGACCATTGGATTTGAGGATGGGTACCCGACTGGTGTCAAGTACGTGATTTCCACCCGTAGGGTTCCTCTCTTCACAGATAGAGGATGGGAGCTCTATTTAGGAGAGTGTGCTATTAGGAGCACCACAGGAGAGATCCATATACCGATCTTGCCTCCTGCCAGGCATTATTGGCCTGTGTCGCAGTCACCCGTCATTGATATCCCATTATTGGGTGTTGATGGTTTTGCATTGTCAGAGGGTCCTTGCACTCAGGATGTATTACAGCATTGGTGGATCCCTCGTACCATTGGAGCCCAGACCCGCACCACCCAGTTCATGGGGGATATGGTTCCAAGATCCGTGATGATGACGGATTGGCTAGCCTGTATCCGAGATCCAACTCATGTGACACAGATTGACAGCTTGACCCAGCGACTAGACCGAGCACATTTCTTTATCCGGCATTTGGGCAGAGATCTGACAGAGGCAGATTCGTTTGATTCTTCCAGCGCAGGAGCTGGCCCCTCAGATGACCAATTTGGCTTTGCTGGCGCAGATCCTCCTTTGTATAGGCCTGACATCCTTGTTGATAGAGATCTAGTGACTCAGGAGGAGTAACATCAAGTGGACAGGATCGATGATGTAGATATTGACACCATTATCTTCTTCTGATGTATATTCTCGTTATTTATTTTGATAGGCCTCTGTTAGCTATTGGGTGGTTGTGCCCCATTCTCGCTATATCTTTTGATAGGCCTCTGTTAGTAGTAGGGCGTCTGTGCCCCATTTTCCTATATTTTTAGTTGTACAGAGATGATGTATATAGATAATGATGTATTTAGGAATGTATGTACTATCTTCTATTCTATGCATCATATTGCCATCTATTATCTGTTATGCATGTATCATGTTATGCATATGTATGTATGTCTAGAGATATTCAGCATTGACCCCTGGATGGTATTATGATACGACCCACACAGATGTCTTCTTCGACAGTCAGCCGCATAGATCACACTCCACCATTATTGGTGGCATCCCGTTTGAGATACTGGTATGATAATATGTCAACCCCATATAGGGTGACCGTAGATCAGCTGTTGCAGCATACCATGACCCTTTTGATGTTTTAGGTTCCCGCAGGATTTGTGGAGGGCATGCTGGAGCACTGGGTACCGGAGAGGCAGGTTTTTCGGTTTGGGACCCAAGAGTTGACTCCGACTTTGGAGGAGTATGCACGTTTGACGATGCTACCACTTGACAGACCTTGCGTGCATATGGCCATTGGTGACATGAGCCGTCAGTTTATGACTCTCACCGGGCTGAGGAGGAGAGTTGTGTAGGATGAGATCACATCTGGCCACGTGATATCCCAGCATTTTCTGATTGACAAATTTGACTATGAGGACAGCTATGCTCGGTATTCTGGGGATTTCACCATACCAGAGGACCAGTGGCATTTGGCCAAAGTGGATGCATTGATGTTGTGTGTATTATCAGACGTGTACATGCCACGATACATGGATGAGTTAGACATCATCGCTATTATGGCAGTGAGAGCTCTCAGGGAGGGTCGTACCATTATTTCGATGATCATGGCAGAGACACTGAGGTCGGCCACGTTTTGCAGCACTTACCCTACAAGGGTATTCACAGAAAGTTCGGTCATGCTGTATGTGTGATTTATGTCACACTTGAGACCGATTAGCACATTTAGATGATACAGGTATTGTTTCACCCATGAGATAGCTATGTCGTATTCCTTCCAGCCTATGGAGTGTACAGATCCTGCATCTTGGTCCATTTTCTTAGCTGGGATTGTAGATCCGTTTGCTATCTTGTCGTGTTCAGGGCTCAGTTCGCCATAAAGTTTCATCACTTATGCTCCGGGCATGGATTATCTCCCTCTGGCTGGTTTGAGGGGCATGGCTACCTACCACCCCCTGGTCGTGATGTCGTAGTTTGACCAGTTCCAGGATTTTCATCGTTTTGATGGGGCATTAGTTCAGCGCTTAGTTTCTCGCCATCTATCAGCAGAGGACCGATCCCGTGTGTATGTTTGTTGGGATCAACGTGAGATAGCTATTTTTTCTGTTATCCATCCGGGTTATTCGCTAGAGTATTCTGCGTGGATGGAGATGGAGATTCCATCGGTTGCGGTACTATCCACAGTGCCGAGCATTGCTTCAGATGGTGGAGAGCCCATGGAGGACATTGATTCTCACACCGAGGAGGAGCCATTTACTGGGTTACCAGTAGCTCTCTTAGATTCTCCCAGTACCAGTACTGTTGCGATCCAGCATTCAGCACAGTACTTTGAGCAGAGTCTTCATCTGATGACCTTTGAGAGAGATCAGGCTAGAGCCCTGATGCTGACAGCTCTTGATGAGAGAGACGCAGCTCTATTAGAGAGACAATGCATTAGCTCGTAGAGATGTCGTCGTTGTTAAGCGGGATAAAGCTAGATCAGCCAGAGATACAGTGATAGTTGAGTGGGATAGCCCCATATCTGCCCGGGATGTAGCCGTCACAGATAGTACTATAGTGAGGTTCCTTACCACTAGCATACTTGTCGAGATGAGTGCATATATTGATGAGCATCGCATCCCCATGCAGATGGCCTCGAACTTGCTGGCTCATGTGGATATCCTTGTATAGGAGACCACATCATTACCTCCTACTCTTGAGAGAGATGCTATGTTAGATCTGCTAGCTCGTATGCATACCGATCTGTAGATAGCCTTGTATTTTCCTGCACAGACTAGCTTAGCCATTTTGTCATGCACAGTTTACATTGTGTATATCAAACAATATTATATATAGCAGGGAAATATATATTTTTGATCACTTCCCTTTTAAATATACCTGAATACTTGCTTGATATTTGCCTGCTTCTTCAGGGCTTGTGATCTTGATGTATTCTGAATTCTTCCTTACTAGATGGACATTGAGTTATCTCTGGATAGTTCAGAATGGATCATAGATCTGTGTGTATCCCTACCATCTTTGATGTCTTGGGACTGGTTTCTGTATGGAAATGTGGAGAGGAGTGTGGCTTTCCTCTCTTTGATTGACCGCACCACATATGGTCGCCAGTACTCCTATTTAGGAGGAGCCTAGTTAATTCCATCTCTTATGGATTGGTGTTGCTCTTCAAGGAACAACCGCAGCTTAGATGGTCGCCGAGTGTCCTGTTTAGACGGGGAGGTCAAGTAATTCCATCCCTTTGGTTTGAAGCCAATGAAATGTGGTGGATTGAAGTTTGATCCCAGTACCGTTGACAAGTATTTGTGTTTTGGTAGGGGGTTAGACCGAACCATAAATGGCTGCCTATGTACTCCTGTTGAAGAGGAGATCAAGTCTGCGTAGTTCGAACCTGGTGTAAGAGGTTCAACGCTGTTTATGGCAGAAAGGGTGTAGGAATATTTTTGTTGTTTTTGTTTTTGTAAGGAGAAGGGTGTAGAAGTTTTTTTGTTGTTTTTATTTTATTGCGACCGGGCCATATAAAATATGGTTGCCTACGTACTCCCGTGTATCAGGGAGATCAGGTCGACGTAGTTCGCCCCTTAGGACGAGTTGAAAAGCTTGATCCCATGTGCAGGTCTGACTGCGGGGAAGAAAGTTTAATCCTAGGTTGAGGATAAACTGCAGGTGTAAAAAGTTTGATCCCATGTTTGGGGGGATAAACTGTAAACGTGAGAGGTTCAATCCCTAGTGGGATGACCAAAGTTGTAAGAGCGCAGTGAAGCCAGGCTGCTGGCTTAAAGAGTATGTTTCCCTAAGGGGCAACGTGTGGAAAAGAGTTGTATGTGGTAAAGGGTTAAAGAACCGGAATGACTGGTGATCTGATGATCCAATACCAGGATATTTTTTTGATGATAACTTCAAATATAGTACCGTTTCACGGTGTCCGAGTTGATGAGTTGTGGAAATTCTTCATCGTCCATTTCCTACAATCTGAGAGCACCTCCTGTCAATACTTCCTTGACAATAAACAGGCCTTCCCAGTTAGGGGTGAATTTTTCCTTAGACTGATCTTGGTTGTCGATGATCTTCTTCAAAACCAAGTCATGTTGTTTAAACTGCCGTAGTTGGACTTTTTGGTTGTAGGATCGGGCGATCCTTTGTTGATATAACTGACCATGGAAGATAGCCGTGGTTCGCCTTTCATCTATTAGAGACAATTGGTGATACCTGTCTTGTACCCATTAGTCTTCATCCAGCTGAGCGTCTATCAACACTCTGAGGGATTCCATCTCTTCTTTTATGGGGAGTACTGCTTCCATCCCATAGGTTAATGTGTAGGGAGTTGCCCCAATTGAAGTGCACATTGATGTTCTGTAGGCTAACAGAGTAAGAGGCAATAGGTCAGGCCATCCTTTGTGATTGGCGGACATCTTTTGCGTAATCTTCTTGATGTTTTTGTTAGCCGCTTCAACAACACCATTCATCTTTGGACCATAAATGACGGAGTTAAGGTGTTTGTTATGGAATTTACTGCATAACTCCTCCATCATTTTATTGTTGAGGTTCTTAGCATTGTCTGATACAATTACCTCTGGTTGTCCATATCGATAAATGACATTATTTCTGAAGAAAGCAATGATGACTTCTTTGGTAACCCTGGGGAAGGAGGCTGCTTCTACCCACTTGGTAAAGTAGTCGATCATAGTGAAGATAAAGCGATGTCCATTACTGGCTTTAGGCTCGATGGGCCTGATCACGTCTATTCCCCACATTGAGAAGGGCCAAGGTGAGCTCATATTATGGAGCTCCCATGGAGGGGCGTGGATAGCATTCCTATGAATTTGGCACTGATAACATCTCTTGACGTGGTCATTGCAGTCAGCCTTGAGAGAGAGCCAGTAATGTCCTGTTATGAGGATCTTCTTTACAAGTAAAGGGTCACTCATGTGTAGGCCACATACTCCACCATGGATCTCATCCATGAGTCTCTGAGCTTGATCCTTATCCAGGCATCTGAGGAGACCTAGTCCTGCATCTCTCTTATAGAGTGCATCTCCGCTCAGGAAAAATTTCATAGCTAGTCGATGAATCTGCCTTTGCTCAGTCAGGCTCACCTCAACGGGTGTAAATCCATCTCGCAAGTACTCCTTGATATGCTGATACCAAGGTTGTTGGATAGGAGGTAGCTCATCCGATACTTCTCCAACATAGTTCCCATAGGCTGGTGCCTTTTGCAGGGCTAATGTGACGATTGGCATGTGTTCCTTGTCAGTTATGTGAATCAAGGAGGCCAAAGTTGCTAATGTGTCTGCGAAGTCATTCCTATTACGAGGAATGTGTAGAAAGGAGATCTCTTTGAACTCCGAAGCCATCTGTAGAACTTGCCGATGGTAAGGCAGTAAATGTAGCTCTTTGGTTTGATAGATTCTCATGGATTGTTTGACTACCAACTTTGAATCCCCAAAGATAGTTAACCGCCTGATGCCCATTGAACGGGCAAGTTTTAGCCTCATGATACAGCCTTCATACTCAGTTGTGTTGTTGGTGCTGACAAACTGTAATTTGACTACGACGGGATATTTCTCCCCCGTACCAGATACTAGAACTGCTCCAACTCCAAAACCTTCCATATTAACAGCTCCATCAAAATACATGTTCCATGCTTGACGTGTATCGTACTGATGGTGTTGCTGAATTGTCATTACCCCTTCATCGGGAAAGTATGTTTCCAAGGGTTTGAAATCCCCTGAAGGTGCGGCGGCCAGTTGATCCACGATTCCTTGACCTTCAATGGACTTTTGCATCATGTAAACAATGTCAAATTATTGCAGAATCAATTTCCATCTAGACAGTCGACAATTCAATATGGGCTTACTAAGCACATATATGAGAGGATCCACGCGGGATATGAGATTGGTTGTGTGCCCATGGAGGTAATGTTATAACCTCATGGCAGCCCATTCTAAAGCACAACAAGTCTTCTCAATCAGAGTGTTCTTGTGTTCACAACTGCTGAATCTTTTGCTGATGTAACAGATAGCTCGTTCTCGGCCTCTATCGTCTTTCTGACCTAACATGCAGCCCATGGCATTGTCACTTATGGATAGGTACATGAACAGGGAAACATCATCCTTTGGTGGTACCAAAATAGAAGCTTTGACTAGCTGCTATTTGATGGTAAGGAAGGCCTTCTGGCACTCATCATTCCATTCCATGGAGGAGTTCTTCCTTAACAGCTTGAAGATAGGCTCACAGGTTGCTGTGAGTTGAGAAATGAACCTACTATTGAAGTTGACTCTTCCCAAAAATTCCCGTATTTCCTTCTCTATCTGAGGAATGGGCATTTTCGTGATGGCCTGAATTTTGGTGGGATCCAGCTCAATCCTTTTATGGCTGACTAGAAATCCTAGTAACTTGCCTAATTTAACGCCAAAGGTGCACTTGGCTGGATTCAACTTCAAGTTGTACTTACGCAACCTGTTAAAAAGCTTTTTGAGATGGTCTAAGTGGTCTTCCTCCATTCGGGATTTGACAATGATGTCATCCACATAGATCTCTATCTCCATATGCATTAAATCATGGAAAAGAGCCATCATAGCTCTTTGATAGGTAGCTCCGGCATTGATGAGGCCCAAAGACAACCGTCTATAGCAAAAGGTTTCCCAAGGCGTGATGAAAGCAATTTTCTCACAATCCTCCTCAGCAACCATGATCTGATGGTACCCCGCAAAGCAATCAGCGAAGGAGTATATGTCATATTGAGCAGTATTGTCAATGAGAATGTGGATAAATGGCACGAGAAAACTATTTTTAAGGCAAGCTTTATTTAGATCCCGATAGTCTACGCAAACTCGCACCTTTCCTCCAGACTTAGGCATGGGAACGATGTTGGATATCCATTCAGGATATGTGGATACCATGATAATACCAGCTTGAAATTGTTTCACAATTTTTTCTTTCACCTTTAAGCTCCACTCAGGTTTCAATTGCCTGAGTTTCTGCTTAACTGGCTTGAATCCCTCGTTGATGGGAAGGCGATGAAGGACAATGTCAGTGGACAAACGCACCATGTCTTCATGAGACCATACAAACACATCCTGGAATTGGGTTAGTAATGTAACCATGTCATTCCTCTGGTTTGGAGTAAGGTCTGAACCAATCTAGATTAACTTAGGGTTTTCTAAGGTTCCGAGATTGAAAGAAGTGGTTTGATCAAGGTTAGGTTTAGGTTTGTCTTCGACCCATTCTTTGATCTCCGGAGGCACCTCAATGTCCTCTTGTATTTCCATCAAGTTGGAGTTCAACTTTTCATCAAAGTTACAATCCTTGTGGAGAAGAGGCATCTTATCAGCAAGTACATGCACATCTAAGTTCAGAGTCCTGAAACAAAATATGCTTTCACTTAATATATATGAAACTATTTAATCATACAAAGTGTTAGCATGTACGGACAAAACAACTGCTAATACTATACAGAAAAGTAAGCAGTTATGATATCTACAGGACAGAAAGAAGTCCTGCCCATTTTACCCTTGTCGACCAATGCAAGGAGTGATGCTCCAATTGGCAAGGGCAAAGTCCTGGTGGACCGCAGTGATGGAGGGGTTGTCATCGTCCTCCTTCTCCTGAATGATGACCATCATGTCTAGGCAATCATCGTCTGGGGTGTATCTGTTAGTATGTTCATCATGGACAATGATGCGTATGCCTGACATCATTCAGACGATGTCTTGTTTAATTCTCCGTTCCTCTTCTTCCACCTTGAGATCTAGAACAAAGACTTCCTTCTCCTTTATCGGTATCGGTTTAGGAAATAACATAGCCATTACGTTGGCTGACACCTTTACTGGAGATGGTGCGGACTCTGGATTTACAAATGGAGATAATCACCATGTGCTGAAGCGGAAGGAATCTGCTTATGCTTATGTTGATTCCTGTAACTGGAATTAACAGAATAGCCTAGTCCGGCTGTCCCAGTTTGACTGGTCACTTGAATCGGGTGCTTAATACCCTGATGCTCTTTACCCAACCCTTGTCTCGGTTGATGTCCCAATGACATCATTTCTTGAGTAGCTGCCATAACTTCAGCAGAAATCTTGGGTACAGGAGATGGCATCCCAATAGAATGGTATTGAGTGTTGCTTACTTCCAAAGCATGGAAACTGACCGGCTCAACCTCTGAATTGACATTGATGAGTGGAAGGTCACCATGTTGAGGACATTCCGGTTCAACGTTGACTATGACTAGGCTATTTTGTTGATAATGTATTTAAGTTACTGATGAATAGTGGAGGGGACTACCCCGACCATATGAATCCACGGTATCCCTAGAAGCAGGTTGTATCCTGTGTCTATTTTGAGCACATAAAAAGATACACAAAATGTATGGGGACCAATCTCAATTGGCAGCTAAATCTCTCCGACTGAATTTCGGTGGGATCCATCAAAAGCTTTGATGATCGTATGGCTACTTCGGATCCGCTTGAGATTGACATTCATCTTTAGCAATGTAGCATAAGGACATATATTCAAAGATGAACCTCCATCTACCAAGACTGCAGCTAACATGTATCCAGAGGACAAAACTACAATGTGTAATGGCTTGCAATGACCGGTCCCTTTGGGCGGTATTTCATCATCAGTGAAAGAGATCACATTGTTGTTGAAAATGTGATCAACCAGATGTTAAAATTTTTCCACATCCACTAATTTCAGCAAGTAGGCTTCTTCCAAAATCTTTAATAGAATCTTCCTGTGATCTTTAGAAGTTAAAACCAAGTTTAATATTGAAATTTGATGTGGAGTTTCTCTTAAGCTTAAAACCATCTTGGCTTCATTATGACCCATAGCACGAAGGAATTTTTCAATCTTCTCCATGGAAATTTTCCCCTTTGATTTAATAGTAGGCTTCATCACCCGTTGGGGAAGATACATTTGATTTTCCTTCGACACTGCAGCTGTTATATGAGATGTGGATCCTTTAGCTTCTCCATAATTCTAGGGAACTTTCTGTAAGCTGACAATAGGATATTGTGGTCTGAATGGCAAAATGACTGGCTCTGGAGTGGCCACTTTCAAAGGTTTGTTAACTCCCTTGAGTTGAATTGTGAATGGTTTAACAGTCCCATCAGCCTCAGAGGATATAACTACTACCAGTCCTTTCCAGTTAGTGGGATAGGTATTTTCACTTTAAAATAGCACAGTATCGTTGTCTGCCAATTACAGGACACCACTATCGATTAGATTCTGAATAAGGTGGCGAAGTGCCCAGCATTCTTCCGTGCTGTGACCGGGAGAATGGGAGTGATACTGACATACTCCATCAGGATTGAACCGTCCTGAACGGGGATTAATTGGAGGTAGAAGGGATGTGATTCTTCCTTCATTGATTAGCATCTGAAGTATCTCCTCCATAGGTTGGCCCAGTTATATAAATTCCCTTCTATTGGCAAAATCCCGACGGGCTTTGGCAGTTGCTCTCTTCATCACTTTGTCCTCCAATGTTTCATATTTTGAAGGTGATGATGGAGTCTTCTTGACCAAGGGGAGTAAACTAGCATGCTCCTGGCTAATTAATTGGCGTGTGACTTGATGCTGATAGGTCACCAATTCGCCCAATTGCTCAATTTGGTTACACAGAGCTTTAATCTTCTATTCCATCATAAACTGGAACTTTGCATAATCCCATTTGTCAACACCGTCTTTGATGATCTAGGATGCTTCACAGTTAAAATTAGAACTTTCTTCACTGCTCCAATTAATTATCCTGACCTCTTCCTCTTTGTGTGGAGGAAGAGGTTTATCTTGTACGTGAGGTTGATCTGGTTTGATGACCACGATCTCACCATTGTCTATTAAATCTTAGATCTTGTGTTTCAAGGCCCAATAATCTTGAGTATCATGTCCAGGTGCCCCAACATGATAATCACATTTCTGAGCAGCATTGAAACCCCTCCCATTAGGGCTGGCTGGTGGAAGAAGATGCGTGATTTTCTTCTGAGTTGTCAGAAGAGTGAGAATGTTCTCGAGTGAATCCCCTAAGGGTGTGAACACACGAGGGCGTTTGACTTCTCCACCTTTAGGCATTGGAGGGTTTAAAGATTGTGCTTGAAAAAGAGTGTAATTTCTCCGTTGCATAGGCATATTCTGATTGCCTTTCTGACCTTAGAGTATCAAGGAAACATCATCCTCTTTCTTTTTATGGACCCCCTGGGAGTTGTTTCCATAATTTCCAGATTGGATGTGCTCAACAACAGCTTTGAGAGCGGCTAGGTCTTGAATCTTTCATGACTTCAATCCCATCTCAACCATTTCTCCATGTTTGATCATTTCAGAAAATGGTTTACCAATGCCAGCTAAGACTCTTTCATAGAAAGGAGCTTCTTGTATGTCGATAAAGGTCATGACCATCTCTAACTCTGTCATAGAGGGAATCACTTGAGCAGCAAGGCGCCTCCACCTTTGAGCATAATCTCTGGAAGACTCATTGGACTGTTTCTTGACCTTGGTAATCTGGTACCGGTCAGGAGCCATTTGAGATTGGAAGCTGTATTGTGTAAGGAAGGCATGAGCTAGTTCTTCCCAACTATGGATCGTTGAATTGTCTAATCTGGTATACCACAAACGGGCTTCTCCAGTCAGACTCTTTTGGAACAGCTGCATTTTGAGCTTCTCGTCCTCTGTATAAGATCCAAGTTCTCTAATGAACACCTTCAAATGGGTGTAAGGATCTCCTAACCCGTCATACTTTTCGAAGTCAGGAGTTTTGAACTTCTCTGGATAATGAACACCAGGGAATATACAAAGATTGACATAGGAGACACTCCAGTGTGCTCCAATTCCTTTGATAGAACGAAGGGTTTCTTCCATTTGAAGGACCTTTTTCTTGATGTCACCGGTGTCTATATCTCATTTGAGATGGGTGATATCATGACTTTTTTTGGTTGTATCCAACTGGAGCTCAGGTATTATAATGGTTTTGTCAGAAGCTTGAGTTCCTCCTTATGCAGAGGATTCAACATGTATGGGTATCTTCGTACCTTGAGTAGACTGATGTAGTTCTTTAAGCAGAACAGCCAAATCTATAATTTATTTACTTAATCCGTCAAATTCTTCGCGAGAAACTGGATTAGACTGGTCAGATGAAGACATGATTGGCTGTAGGCTCGTGACCTTTTTGGACTTTAACCGGGTAATAGGTCCGAATGCTTCCCTGCGACAAAACTTGCATAGTTTAGTTTTAGGGATTGTGTAAATATTTACATGCTATGTGATGTGTTCGTTTTAGGATTATGATCCTGCAAAACGGATGTTAGTTGTTTGTAATATAGGATAGTATGTTAATTTAAATATGTATATGCACATATTTCTTCATATTTCTCATTACATAGAGATGAATATGAAATGTAAATTACAAGTAATTGATTTTACGTGTAATTTAAAATGAGAAAGTATGAAGAGACTTTCCTCCGCGTTTGGTTTATTAGAGGCTGAACTATCTTAGGTTTCTCTCGCGGCTTTTTGGCAGGAAGGTTCCCAAATCATCGCAATTTACTCAACGGGAACTTAATCTGGTCTTTCAACTGGAGCGAATTTGGGTGGTGCCTTTCCTGAGCCTCGTTGGAATTAGTCTTCCTACGAGTCCAGTAATCAAACACTGACAGGATAGCCTCCTGGTGGAGGAACCACACAACATACATTCACATACAACGTGTCTCACCGTTTATGAAAATGATGACATATGCGAAGCACTAATATCACAGATAGATATATTGCAGTGCAAAAAAAATGCATTCGTACACATTCATCATAAATATAAATGTAAC
This sequence comes from Panax notoginseng, assembly GCA_016801055.1. NCBI lineage: Eukaryota > Viridiplantae > Streptophyta > Magnoliopsida > Apiales > Araliaceae > Panax > Panax notoginseng. The sequence continues at coordinate 200,305,540 of CM029014.1, forward strand.
ATTCACACACAAGCATATAACAGTTTTGAAAAGCTTGTAATAGCGGCTTAAGTCCTCTTACTGGAGTCCCCAGCAGAGTCACCACCTGTCGACGTCGGGATTTTTAGCTGTCCCTTTTCGTTACTTGTTCTTTTGTGTTCTCATTTTCGGTGACATTTGTTTGAACAAAATAAGTGAAAAAGGTCTGACATGTGTAATGTCGATGATGGACTATTAAGAGTCGCCAGTTGATTTTTTAACTGGTTGTACCAACACAACCGAGAAAAGGTTTGCACATTGACCCAGTGATGTGATACTGCTAAACGGGTCGGTGAAACCGAGATTCATTAGGGTCCAGGGACTTGCTTATGTGGAGGGAAGGTGTTAGACACCCCCCGACATCCGTGTTACAACGGTGACCACCACTTTTCAAGAAATTGATATATAAATGTTTGTGTGTGTGTGGGTTAATGTGATATTATTTAGAAGTAGTTCAAGGCCTCGTTCGCACCTATATACACAGGGTTTGAATTTGTGTAAAAATTCAGTTTTAAACAAGATATAGCAGTGATGTTTTGTAAAAAGAGGTTTTTAAACCCTGTGCTCAATAGTAATTGAGGCCTTTTGATACTTCCATTTTATTAAATGTTTGGCTTGATTGCTTTTATTTTCGAGATGCGATGCATCTTCGAGAAAATAATGTACAAAATAGTGCCGAACTCCTCGTGGGTATGGAAATCATCTGAGGAAATTCAGACACCACAAATAAATTTACAAGCTGCTTATAGCTGAAAATGTCCATCATGGGAACCGAATCTAGATTCAGTAGACTGAATCTGTGATCACATGATTCCTAGGCTCACATGATGCCGCAATTGATATAAACGCAATAAGCAGTTATATATATATATATATATATATATATATATATATATATAAAAGCTATAAATATATATATACAGACATTATCAACCATCACGAAGCACCTCCATGGGGGATCAGAAATGTAAATAAAGTTGTAAAAGCGATCAACTGCCACATAGGAAACTCCAGGCAGGACGAAATGTACAGAAAGCAGTAAAAACGGTCAATCGCCACGAAGTAAACTCCAGGCGGGACGAAATTTATATATATATATATATATATATATATATATATATATATATATATATATATATATATATATATATATAAAAGCATGTAAACGCATCGGATATAAAATCCAGGCTCGTCAAACAAAGTCCGACAACAGTTCATATATATATATATATATATATATATTAAAGCAGTAAACGCACCGGATGTAAAATCCAGGCTCATCGAACAAAGTCCGACAACAGTTCATGTATATATATATATATATATATATATATATATATATATATATATAAGTATATATATACAAACTGAAATGAAACCACGGACCGAAGTCCGGACATACACACACAACACGACTCTCAACGTGAAGAATAGTGTGTGCCAAGATGAAGAGAAAGGCTTTAAATTGTATAAGAAAGCTTATAGTGGGCTGCCAAAGAAGACTTCTATAGCTTGAAATGGATGAACACTCGGCTTCCACTGGTAAAAAGTAGCAATATATGACCTTACAAGTGTTTAAAATGAGAAAACACTTAGTTTAGGGTGTGTAATGAGCAAATTGGACAGGGCTTCCTGGCCTTTTTCTCTTCCAAAATGGCCACCCCAAGCCCTCTATTTATAGAGGGGAGAGCCGCAGGTGTACCTGCGGCTGCCCGGGGTACCCCGGGCTTCGCGGGTCCTGCCGTCGTGAAATACGTGCACGCATGCAATGTGATGTCCACTCGAACTTTTAGAACTTCAATCCGGGCATCCGACTAAGGTGTATAAGACCTATTTGCAGATTGCTGTTGTCGAGAGTTACGCAATGACATGGGATTAGAGATTGTACGAATTCATGAAGATGGGACCATGCCCTGTGATCTTCATGCTTCAAATTCTATCTGTTACCTTGCGTAATAGTCACTCAGGATTGGGTTTCCTTGGTTCTTGTGGGACATTGCTGTGTAGAAATGTATGTCTGAAATGTTGAGACGGCGTGATGTGGCATCAAGGTGGCAAGATGACGACTTTGCCCCTCACCGGGGTTATCTCCGGTTTGGGTTGATAAAGCAGACGTTGCTCAGGGTTATCTCTGAGATTGGACTGCTGCAAGTGTTAAAGGTCCTCAGTGTCATCTTTGAGGTGTGCCTGTCGTCCCGGTATTATTATCGGGCCTTGTGCTGAGTGCCTCAGTGTAAGCGCCGAGGTTGAAGCTGATTGCATGCATTTGAAACAAGTATTTCTGAGGTTATCTCTGGAACTACAACTGCCTTCCTCGGGGTTATCTCCAAGGTTGGAATATGCTATTCCTAGTGTTGGGACTGAGACTGAATATCTGGAAGTTATCTCCGGGATGAATCGGCCTTCTCCGGTGGAATTTTCGGTATTGGAACAACAGGCCTCGGGGTTATATCTGAGGTTCCCAGTGTGTTTCGGGGTTGAAACTGATACTTTTGGTGTGTGTTCCATGATTGAAACTGAACTTTCGGTAGTATCCAGACTGGATATGAGTTATCTTCTAGAGTTATCTCGGAAAGACGAATCTGCCCTCCTGCAATGTCAGTAACAGGTGTGCAAAAAATTTTGAGTGTCTACAGTAGTTATCAGTCCGTACGTGATGGTAGAAGATGATACTGAGGAAGAAATTGATACATAAGATGAAGAGACAGAATCAGAGGATGAAAATGATTTTGATTCTAACGGGTTTGACGACGTACTACTTCTTCACTAATTGGTGTTTTGTAAATATTATACAACTAAAATAAATCATTAGATTAATTGCAATGAAATTTAATTAATGTAATTTATGTCTGTTATTTCAGTAGTACAACTATGACTAGACATAGCGGTGGAGGTGGCTGTGGTGGCGGCCATGATTGATCGGGTGACGACTCCCAGGGCGGGTCGTCTTCATCAGGTAGTGAGTTAACACTTTTTTTGATAACTATATTAAACATTCATTTACTATAATATATCAATGTTATAACTATATTAAACATACAGATGCTAGATATCGGCGTCAGCAAGGGTCTAACCTCGATCGATTAGGTCTTCTACCGACAACTCCTGGCATAGTACCCGTTGATGTCGGCTCATCAGTATAGGTTTCAACTTTAATATATCACTTATATTCAATAAGAATGATATTATTATGTGATTAATAAATTAAAATGTTCCATACAAATTTTGTTTTCTAGTATTATGGATCATGTTACTAAGGCGACCATACACACCATATGCCTGGCACATCTCCCGACTGGCTGAATGCGATTTAGCCAGTACTCGCGTTACGATGCCAGCTTTATAGTGATAGTGTTGCGGGAGTTTCACGTAAGTTGAATTACATATATTAAATCAATGTTCAAGTTATTTACATATTGTTTAAATAATTATTTATATGTACGTTATGTCCGTTTGATAGAGGTATTATAGATACGAGCCCGATATCACTGAGGTGGATGGTGACGATGTTATTATTGCACACATCTCAAAGAACTATGCCTACTGGATGTACGAGATACGACATAGGGCACTACGGGCAGTAGAAGAATTGCCCGGGACTACTATACGACAGCATCAGCCGCCGGCAGTATCATATGCAGCATGGGTTGCCATGTGTACGTATTGGGATGATGATGCCTTCAAGACCAATTCTGAGCAGATGAAGAAGAATCGAGGCCAGCTACGGGTTGTACATATTTCTGGCTCGCAGTCGCTTCAGGAGGTTAAGTCGGTATGTATTTATATTTAGTTTAGTTTAATATTAAACTACAACTATAGTAAAGTAAGGTAATATTATTTAATATACATTATTTAGGCCATGCGGCGTAGCTTGGGCCGACCTCCTACTATGATGGAGTTCTGGGATAGAGTCCATACGCCGAATGATTCTACTTCGGGGTTGACGATGTCTCCAGCAGCACTAGCTATATGGGTATTACATTTACTATAATCTCTGTAATTTAGGATCATATTACGTAATTTATAGGATGATACAAAGTTAACTCAAATGTACATATATTAAATTACAAGACCGATTTGAGAAGCTCCGCAGCCAGTGTATAGCAGAGTTATAGGCTGCTAGGGGTGATGCTAAGACGGCTGATTCCACCATCCCTCCGCCTGAGATTAGTTTATCTCAGGATGAGGAGACGGCTCTTTGGGTCGTGTTTCAGGATACTCCCACTAGCACTACCAGCCGGTATCGAGTGCTGGGGTTGCTGAGGATACCAGCCTATACACTTCCTAGAGGTATAATATTTTAGTTTATTTCTTGTTTATGAATAAAGTAAACTTAATTATAATTTTATTCATGTTATATTTATTTTTGTAGGCTCTAGCCAACATCTGCGTCTGAGAGCCCCCATGGGACCATCACATACGGGCGCTGGCTTAGACGATGCTTTGTTCAAGAGGGTTATGGCTGCGGTGTCGGAGAGGTTTGAGATGGATCCGCTATTCCATCGTCGGGACCTGCCCAGCCGTTCTCGCCTCCATCAGCTTGCGCAGGACGTTGCAGCAGGTGCCACCGTCGATAGTACGGGTATCCCTCCAGAGCAGTTCGTTGCTATACTTGACGAGATTGTTTGGATGGTGGTGACCTTACTACTGGACGCATTTGGGCCGAAGCTGAGTTAGCCCTCCACTACTCAGGTATACTATTCATTTTAAATTCAAGTATATATTCTGCATGTTATGTAATTTTCATTTAATTAGTTATCTTTAACTGTATTATATACATGGACTAATGAGTTAGATTATATTGTATCAACAGGGTGACAAGTGGGCTGACGATGCTAAGCGGATGGACGACAACGACCCATGACTTAGTTTTGTAGATGATTTGACATAACATTAAGTTAAAAACTATGTATATATATATTTTTACATTCATGTCTGCCCTGGAGATCACTTCGTGGCCTTTAACTGCTTATATATATATGTATATATATATACACACACATTTCAAAGTCCTGTCTGGAGTTTACTTCGTGGCAGTTGATCGTCAATATATATAAACTATATATATATATATATATATATATATATATATATATATATATATATATTTACTGCTTTTATATAAATATCTACTTTAATCGCTTTCATAATGTAGATATTTAATCTTTCAGCCTGCGGGCTAGATTTGCCTAAATCTGGCTATTTCTCACTTTAATTAGTTCATGGTGACTAAAGTGGAACCGTTGAAGCTGGAATGATTTAGATTTACTCAAATCTAGTCCTTTTTCTAGCTTTTGTATATATTGCTTTTTCATGTGAGCCTAGGAATCATCTGATCACAAATTCAGTCTCTGAATCTAGATTCAGTTCCCGTGATGGACATTTTCAGCTGTAGCCAGATTGTAAATTATCTACGGTGTCTGAATATCCTTAGATGGCTCTCATGCCCACAAGGAGTTCGTCATTGCTTTGTATCTTATTTTCTTGAAGATGCCTCGCATCTCGAAAATAAAAGTAATCAAGCCAAACACATAATAAAATGAAAGTATCAAAGGACTCAATTACTATTGAGCACAAGGGTTTGAAAAACCTATTTTATAAAATATCACTGCTATATCTTGTTAAAATTGAACTTTTATACGAAAGTTAACCCCTTTGTATATAGGTGCAAACGAGGCATAGCACTACTTCTGAATAACTGCATACAAACCTAACTCTCTCTCACATACACAGATAAAATTTTAATGAAAAGTGACGGTAACCGTGTTATCACGGAAGTCGGGGGGGGGTGCCTAACACCTTCCCTCCGCTTAATCAAGCCCCCAGACCCTAATAAATTTTGGTTTCTCAGACCAGTTAAACAGTGTCACATCACTAGGTCTTTGTATAAACCTTCTCTCAGTTGAGTTAGTGCAGCCATTTAAAAATAACCAACTAGCGACTCTCACAGTCAAATCGTCGACATATACATGTCAGATTGTTTCAAACTTGTTTTTTCAAACAAATCTCACCTAAAATGAGAACACCGAAAGACAAGAATAGAAAGGGACAAATAAAAATCCCGACGTCCTGGGGACTCCAGTAAGAGGGCTTAAGCCGCTTTTCAAGCTTTTCATAACTTTTATATGCTTATGTGTGAATACTGCATTTACATTGAATGGATGTATACTAATGTTTTATTTACTGCACTTAGTGCTTCGCACCATATCTGCCTATGATATTAGTGCTTCGCACATGTCATCATTTCTATACGGTGAGACGCGATGTATGTGAATGTATGTTGTGTGATTCCTCCACCAGGAGGCTAACCCGTCGGTGTTTGATTACTGAACTCGTCGGGAGACTAATTCCATGAGGCTTAGGAAAGACACCACCCAGATTCGCTCCAGTTGAAAGATCAGATTAACTTCCCATCGAGCAAATTGCGGTGATTTGGGGACCTTCATGTTGAAAAGTCGCGAGAGTATCCTAAGATAGGTTAGCCTCTGATAAACCAAACGTGGAGGGAAGTCTCTTCACACCTTCCCATTTCAATTACTTATAATTTCATTTCCATGTCAATCACAATGTAATGGAAAATATAAAGGAATATGTGAACATGCATATCAAGACCTATCATGATATCCTGTCATAAAAACAACTGACATCCATTTTGCAGGATAATACTCCAAAAAAACGGACACATTACATAGCATGTAACATTTCCACGTTTCCCAGACTAAACTACATAAGTCTTTTTGTAGGGAAACGATTGGTCCCGTTACCCGTTCAAAGTCCAAAAAGGCACTAAGCCTACAGTCAGACATGGCTACAAGTGCCCAGCCTAATCCTACTCCTGTCTCTCGCGAGGAATTCAAAGGGTTAAACAATCAAATAACAGAGTTGGATGTTCTTCTCAAAGAACTAAACCAATCCGCTCAGGGTCCACAAATACCCATTCAAACAGAACCCTCTGCACATAGAGGAATCTAGGGTCCGGACAGAGAAGTCCCAACACCTGAGTCTCAGACTGAGAAGACCAACAAAACCCCTGAAATCACCCATCTTAAAGAAGATCAAGACACCGATGATATTCGGAAGAAGGTTCTACAAATGGAAGAGACCGTTTGGTCCATCAAAGAGATTGGAACACGCGGAAGTGTCTCATATTCTGACCTTTGCATCTTCCCCGGGGTTCATTATCTAGAGAAATTCAAGACTCCCAATTTTGAGAAATATGATGGATTGAGAGATCCTTACACACACTTAAAAGAGTTCATTGGGGAACTCAGATCCTACGCCGAGAATGAAAAGCTGAGAATGTAGCTTTTTCAGAAAAGTCTGACTGGAGAAGCCAGAGCATGGTACACCAGATTGGATAACTCCAAAATTCAAAGCTGGGAGGAGTTAGCCCATGCTTTCCTTAGTCAGTACAGCTTTCAAACTCAGATTACTCCAGACATGTATCAAATTACCAAAGTCATGAAGCAAGTCAATGAGTAATTTAGAGAGTATGCCCAAAGATGGAGGTGTCTAGCTGCTCAAGTTATCCCATCCATGACAGAGTCTGAAATCGTGATGACCTTGATAGATATTTAAGAAGCTCCAGTTTATGAGAGGGTCCTAGTTGGAATAGGAAAGCCATTCTCAGAAATGATTAAGCACGGAGAAATGGCAGAAATGAGATTGAAGTTTGGGAAGATTCAAGATCTCGCCACTTTAAAAGCCGTAGCTGAGCATGTGACACCCCCAAAATAGGTCCATACAACCCATTCTGAGTCGCCAAATACATGGTACAGAATTCAAATACAAACTTAATTTACACAAATATTAATTGTTGTACAGAATACGACAAAACATAAGCTGAGAGTTTTAACACGAATATTGTCTCGTAGACAATATCCAAACTCAAATGGAGTCCTCATTATAATTATTATCACACTATTTTATAGAATAGTGAGGACTACTATAGCCACCATCTTGGACCATCACTCCATTCGCCGACTAGTCCCAGCTATATTCTCATTTCCTGAAGAGAACAATGAAAGAAAAGGGTGAGCTCAACTAGTCCAGTAAAGAGTATTATGACTAAGATAATGCAGAATAAATTATCCTTAGCCTTTAACAGTTTTAAACTGATAGAATACAATAGACAACAAGTTTAACTGTAGTGGAACAAGTAATCCATTAGAAGAGTCAAGTAGAGCATGATGTCTACTATCTTCTATGATTTAAAAGTTTATCATCAATATTTTATCTCCATAACACATCTCAATAAATAATCCACATCACCGGATTATCCATGGACTACGGGTCAAGGATATTCGTTAGTATCACATCCACGAATTATCCATGCACTACGGGCCAAGGATATTCGTTATTATCACATCCACGAATTATTCATGCACTACGGGCCAAGGATATTCGTTATTATCACCAGTGGTCATGATAATGTCAAACAACTGTCCATCAATGCACTACGAGCCAATGAGTATTTTTACCACATCATTTGTAACATTACAGGTCATAATTATACCGATACATAATTCTTGGTCATAATCATATCAATCAACAGTCCATCTATGCACTACAGTTTAAAGAAGACTTTCCTCACAATATAAGCATGAGGATGATGACAATGATATAAGAAATTAATCAAGTGAGATCAAGGATAAATATTAAAGATTTATAATTCAATTTATCAAGAGTTTAAGAATGTTCAAATTGTCAACATGATAACTACTTTGTAGAGTAAAATTCAAGAAAAATATTCATGTATCAAAATTAATTTGGACAGAAAAGAAATCAATTTTTATCTTGAATAGTACCTCGGGTGAATAGTACTTTGTGAATAGTATCCTGTGAATAGTACCGTATGTATGAATAATGTCGTATGTATGAATAGTATCTATGAATAGTACTCTGACATGAAAAGCTTAAAATTTAAAAAGAATGTTCAGAAAATTATTTCAGTGAAGCAATACTAGCTAGATGAAACGCAAATTTCAATGATATTATACTAATTTCAAGGAGTATAGAATCAATACTTATCAAAATAAGTGTAGATTTAGGAATATGAAATAAAATAATATTACTTACATACTACAGAGTATGGAAGAAAATTTTATTTCTTATGAATATTGAATGAAAATAATACCCCTTACGAATATTGAACGAAATTAATATTCCTTACGAATTTTGAACGAAGATAATATCCCTTATGAATATTGAACGAAAATAATATTCCTTATGAATATTGAACGAAAATAATATTTCATACGAATACGAAAAATAATATCTCTTACGAATATGAAATAAATAATACTCATTACCTTAAAAGGAGAGTAATTCTGACTGGTATATCGAATATATTCTTGAAGAAAACTTGCACTATTTGCTACACTCAAAGTTTCCTTAAACTCAAAAGAAATACGTTCAATATTATAGAAGAAGAATTATCTAATTCTGGTGTGATTTTCATTTTTTAACTAAACATCATATTTATAGGAGAATGGTAGGATACTATTTACGAAATAATCACGGACTGCACAGTAAAACCTTCACGGGCGCGCATAATTTGTATGATTTTTTTTCTAATTTTTACTATGCAGCACTATGCAAACATTATGTAGTACTATGTAATAAAATAAAATAAAATATATTCTATTTCTAAAAAGTATTCTGTTTTATATAAAAAGTTTTCTGTTTTATTACTATAAAATAAAAATTGAGACAACTTTCTACCAATGATTTTGAAAAATGAGTAAGTGGGGGTCCATGTAATAAACCAAATTTACAACAAATATTTCATGACAAACCCCTTTATTTATATTAAATCATTTGACTTCACTAAACACATTTTTAATCTTTCAACAATTATTCATCATTAATATTATAACTCATAATATTAACAACCAGATCATTCCTAGGAAACAAGGGGCTTTTCGATAAGGACTTCTTCATAATGGCGCACAATTAGATGACCAAAGCCCTTTTCTTGACAGAACTTTTTAGACATTATCAATAATACAAATAATAATATGAATAACTGTGTCGTCTCAATTATTGATTTAATAATATAAAATATTATGCAGATGATATTGTGATAATAATTGAATCAATAATATGAGATACTATGCAGCAACTATTGTTGTAATAATTGAATAAAACTGAGTGACTTCTCACGTAAGCATCAATAATCAAAGATATTGTACAATACTGTGTGCTACTGTACAACCACACATATTACTGTACTTTTATCACCAAGTATTTCAACAGTTAATGGTAAAAGTTTTGTCGTTATTCTTATAAAAATGTTATTTCTGTCGCTTTCTATATCCGATAGTAATTTCATTGTGGGATCCACCAATGATTGTGTCGTTGTACGAATATTCCCTAATAAAATGAATATTCTCTGACCAAACGAATATTTTATGACAACTTGCTTACTTTATAAAATTTGTAAATATTACCCACAACTATAACATTATATCAAATCCACACCTTATTATTCAAAATAATATTTAGAGAAAATTAAATCTTTATTCATAAAAGTTGGGGTCTTATAACCTCCACTTCTTATGAAATTTCGTCATCGAAATTAGTGTACGTACCTTGTATATTGAAGAGGTGAGGGTACCTTATTTTTATTTCAGATTCTAACTCCCAGGTCATTTCCTCAATATTGTGGTTTCTCCATAAAATTTTGACTTGAGGTATAACCTTTGAGTGTAGAATATGTTCCTTCTTATTCAAGATTTTAACAAGTACCTCTTCATACGTTAAATCTTTTGCTATCTCGTCTGGTTCTAATTCAATAATGTGATTTGGGTCTTCCACATATTTACGTAACATAGATATGTGAAAAACATTATGAACACGAGACATACTTGGCGGTAAGGCGAGTCTATAGGCCACAGTTCCTACTCGTATATTTGACATCATCACATGGGTCACTAGAGTCTTTAACTCTATCTCCATCATTTGTAAGTCATATGAAATGGGTCTTTGTGTTCGACAATATCGCACTCATACCCGCATATGATCTTCTACTCAACGTGTCAGCTACTACGTTCACTTTTCCAGGATGGTATTGAATGGTATGATCGTAATCTTTAAACAGCTCGAGCCAACGTCTTTGGCGCATGTTACGTTCATTCTAGGTGAAGAAATATTTGAGGGTTTTATATCGGGTTCAAGGTCGATACAAAATTTGATTTCACGCTCTGGGAGTAGGCTAGGAAGTTCTTCAGGAAATTTATTAACAATAGAAATATCATTCAAATCTGACGTATTTTTGTTTAAATCCGTGACATGGGTTAAGAAAGCTTGACATCCAATTTTCAATAAAAAGAATGGCTTTATGGCTTGATATGACAGTGATTGACTTTAGTGGTTTGGTTGCTTGAATTTGCATAATAGGTTGGTTAGGAATATGAAAGCTAACAACCTTACGAAAATAATCAATTTTAGCATGAAGAGAAATTAACCAGTCGATTCCTAAAATCACATCAAAGGCAAGTATTTTTAAAGAGATGAGATCAACAGGTAATGTGAAAGTGTCGATTTGAATCAAACAAGATTTATAAACAGTAGATGTAATGATGGTTTCTCCCAACGGAGTCTCAACAGATAAGTCAAACTCTAATTTCTCTGGAGTCAAATTTAAACGTTGAGCGCAAGTTGGTAAAATAAAAAAATGGGTAGAATCGGTATCGAATAAGGTATAGACTTCACAAGAATTTATGATTAGCTTACCCGTGATAACTTCGTTCGGGTTCCTCGCTTTTTGTGAAGTTACGACAAACGTTCTCCCTTAAACTACCGACTTTGACTTGTCTGGGACAGCCTTTGGTGTCGCCATCCCTGTTGGACTTGACTTCACTACATGACAAAATCGAGCTAAATGACCTTCCTTTCCATAATTGAAACACACTTTGGGTTGCTTTGTACAATTTGGACGGATGTATGCCTCCTATCCGCATTTATAGCATACGACCGGTGGTCGTTCTCCTTCCTTGGAAACGGGTGCTGCTACTGCTACCGATGTCTTTACATTTTCATTGTTAAATCTTCTCTTCTTAAAGTTATCCCCACTTAGTTCACCTCTCCTATCATCTTGGCCATGATTACCACCAAAGTGGTTACCATTTCTAGCATGATGATTTCCTCCACGATGGTTATTATTGTTCCGATGGTCATCGCCACCAATACGATTATTATCGTGTTGTTGGTCGTTATATTTTGGTTGAGTTGACTCATTATCGCGCTCTAATAACTGAGCCCTATTCACAACATCTGAATATAAACAAAGTTTGTGAGAAATGAGGTATTAACGAATTTCGGGTTTCAAACCTCGCAGAAACATTCACGTCATACGCTTTGTTGTTATCTACCAAATGGGGTGCAAACTGAGATAACTCCGTAAACTATGCCTCATATTGCGATACGGTCATATTATTTTGTTTCAGCTTAATAAATTCCACCTTCTTCATGTGACGAATACTTTCAGGAAAGTACTTGTCGTAGAACAATTCTTGGAACTTCTCCTAAGACATCTTCAATGTGGAAAGATGAGTACATTTTACAGATTCTCACCAGTAATCTGCCTCTTCTCGCAATATGAAGGTGACAAAGGGAACCTTTTGCTCCTCTGAGCATCCCAAGATATCAAATATCTTGGTGATCTGCTTAATCCACGTCGCTGCCTTAAGTGGCTCTGGCTTTCCCAAAAACTCTAGCGGTCCTAACTCCTTAAATTGCTTAGCAGTGACCACCCGTGAGTTGCCATTGATTCCACCTATATTTTAAACAGGAATCTATCTCGTTTGATGTTGTATGAATTCTAGAAAGCTCTTAAACATACCACCGTTCGTCATTTGGTCGATGTTGTTGTTTACATAAGGATTATTACCTTCCTGATGCACATTATCCTGCTTATTGATTGGCGGTGACTCAATGGTCTTTTGTGCTCCATTGCTTACCTCAAAATTTTCAAATACTGCCACAAAACAAGGGTTAATTGACATGCCACATATTATCCCTATATTCTTACCGACCAATTAAATAACAAATAAGTTTAGGTAAGACACACTAGCGAAAGATTTATCCATCTCTCCCCTCCTAGTTCTAGACTCAAATCTCCGCCAAGGATCATATCCCTAAGCTCTGATACCAACTGTGACGCCCCCAAAATAGGTCCATATAACCCATTCTAAGTCGCCAAATACATGGTACAAAATTCAAATACAAACTTAATTTACACAAATATAAATTATCGTACAGAATACGACAAAACATAAGCTAAGAGTTTTAACACGAATATTGTCTCGTAGACAATATACAAACTCAAATGGAGTCCTCATTATAATTATTATCACACTATTTTTTAAAATAGTGAGGACTACTATAGCCACCATCTTGGACCATCACTCCATTCTCTGACTAGTCGCAACTATATTCTCATTTCCTGAAGAGAACAATGAAAGAAAAAGGTGAGCTCAACTAGCCTAGTAAAGAGTATTATGACTAAGATAATGCATAATAAATTATCCTTAGCCTTTAACAGTGTAAAACTGATAGAATACAATAGAAAATAAGTTTAATTACAGCGGAACAAGTAATCCATTAGAAGAGTCAAGTAGAGTATAATGTCTATTATCTTCTATGATTTAAAAGTTCATCATCAATATTTTATCTCTTTAACACATCACCAAATTATCCATGCACTACGGGTCAAGGATATTCGTTAGTATCACATCCATAAATTATCCATGCACTACGGGCCAAGGACATTCGTTATTATCAAATCCACGAATTATCCATGCTCTATGGGCCAAGGATATTCGTTATTATCACCAGTGGTCATGATCATGCCAAACAACTGTCCATCAATGTACTACGAGCCAATGAGGACTTTTACCACATCATTTGTAACATTACAGGTCATGATTATACCGATACATAATTTCTGATCATAATCATACCAATTAACAGTCCATCTATACACTACGGGCCAAAGATGACTTTCATCACAATATAAGCATGAGGATGATGACAATGATATAAGAAATTAATTAAGTGAGATCAATGATAACTATTAAAGATTTATAATTCAATTTATCAAGAGTTTAAGAATGTCTAAATTGTCAACATGATAACTACTTTGTGGAAAAAAATTCAAGAATAATATTCATGTATCAAAAATAATTTGGACAGAAAAAAAATTAATTTTTATCGTAAATAGTACCCCGGGTGAATAGTATTCGAGTGAATAGTACTTCGTAAATAGTATCCCGTGAATAGTACCGTATGTATAAATAGTACAGTATGTATGAATAGTGCTGTATGTATGAATAGTATCCATAAATAGTACTCCAGTATGAAAAGCTTAAAATTTAACAAGAATGTTCAAAAAAATATTTCAGTGAAACAGTACTAGATAAAGCGCAAACTTCAAGAATATTTTACTAATTTCAAGGAGTATAGAAGCAATACTTATCAAAATAAGTGTAGATTTAGGAATATGAAACGAAATAATATTACTTACATACTACAGAGTGTGGAAGAAAATATTATTTTTTACAAATATTGAATGAAAATAATATCTCTTACGAATATTGAACGAAATTAATATTCCTTACGAATATTGAACAAAGAAAATATCTCTTACGAATATTTAACGAAAATAATATTCCTTACGAATATTGAACGAATATAATATTCCATACGAATACGAAAAATAATATCTCTTACGAATATGAAATAATTAATACATCTTATCTTAAAAGGAGAGTAATTCCGACTGGTATAACGGATATATTCTTGAAGAAAACTTACACTATTTGCTACACTCGAAGTTTTCTTAAACTCAAAAGAAATATGCTCAATATTATAGAAGAAGAATTCTCTGATTCTGCTGTGATTTTCACTTCTAAACTAAGCATCATATTTATAGAAGAATGGTAGGATACTATTTAGGAAATAATCACGGACTGCACAGTAAAACCTTCACAGGCACGCAAAATTTGTCTGATTTTTTTCTAATTTTTACTATGCAGCACTATGCAAGCACTATGCAGTACTATACAATAAAACAAACTAAAATATATTCTATTTATAAAAAGTATTCTGTTTTATATAAAAAGTTTTCTGTTTTATTACTATAAAATAAAAATTGAGATAACTTTCTACCGACGATTTTAAAAAATGAGCAAGCGGGGGTCCCTATAATATACCAAATTTACAACAAATACTTCATGACAAACCCCTTTATTTATATCAAATCATTTGACTTCACTAAACATATTTTTAATCTTTTAACAATTATTCATTATTAATATTATAACTCAAAATATTAACAACCAGATCATTCTCAGGAAAATGGGGCTTTCCGATAAGGACTTATTCTTATTGGCGCGTAATTAGATGACCAAACCCCTTTTCTCGATAGAACTTTCTAGACATTGTTAATAATGCAAATAATAATATAAATAACTGTGGCGTCTCAATTATTGAATTAATAATATAAAATATTGTGCAGATGATACTGTGATAATAATTGAATCAATAATATGAGATACTATGCACCAACTACTGTTGCAATAATTGAATAAAACTGAGTGACTTCTCACGTAAGCATCAATAATCAAAGATACTGTGCAATACCGTGTGCTAATGTGCAACCACGCGTATTACTTTACTTTTATCAACGGATATTTCAACCGTTAATGGTAAAAATTTTACTGTTATTTTTATGAAAAAGTTATTTCTGTCGCTTTCTATATCTAATAGTAATTTCGTTATGGGGTCCACTAATGATTGTGTCGTCGTACGAATATTCCCTGATAAAACGAATATTCCCCGACCAAACGAATATTTTATAACAACTTGTTTACTTTGCAAAATTTGTAAATATTACCCACAACTATAACATTATATCAAATCCACATCTTATTATTCAAAATAATATTTAGAGAAAATTAAATCTTTATTCATAAAAGTTGGGGTCTTGCAGAGCATATTGTTGGGTAAAATCTAATTACGCACAATCACGCAAGTATACGTTGTCAACAAGTAATAAAGTGAAAGTATAGTATCGTTCTCACGAAGAATTATTAGTACAAATTACCAAATATTAACTCTTAATCAAACTAATTTTATTTTAACAATCAATTTAAGATTATGAATTAAATTATTTAATTACACTAATTCTAATTCTAATTACCACTAATTAAAAATCAGATTATGGA
Organism: Panax notoginseng; assembly: GCA_016801055.1. Classification (NCBI taxonomy): domain Eukaryota; kingdom Viridiplantae; phylum Streptophyta; class Magnoliopsida; order Apiales; family Araliaceae; genus Panax; species Panax notoginseng. The sequence goes on from CM029014.1 coordinate 200,321,787, forward strand.
GATTTAAGATCACAATTTCACTTATTGCTTCACTTAAATTAATATACTTCTTATCAATTATGCTCATTATTTAGAATTGTTAATCAAGAACATATAAGTAAATATGATCATCTCTCAATGTATCATACTCAAATCAACTTAAATTCACAGATGATAGAATTAAGTAGAACACCCTAATTAATTAATTCACTATATCTCTATGTGAATTAATTTTAAGCACAAGTTCTTTATCTAATTACATGCTATGTATAGGTATATCTCTATCCTAGACATAAATTATATTTTTCAACACCATGCAGAAAATACAATCACATGCTATTATGATCAGATCTAAATCTATAATTCATCTCTCGATTTTATATAGATTATCACGGTAATTGTTAGCTAGGAAATTAAGCAATTCATCACAAATCATAATAGACAATCCAAGAATAATCACAATTATTAATAGAGAAGCACACTAAAAAAAACTATGCAATAAGTTCCATTGTAATCTTAAACAAAAGATTTAGTTCAAGATTAATGAATTAAAACCAAGATTCCACAATTGAATAAACATTAAAAGACAAAAATAAGAGTAGAGTGAAGAATAAATGTATTGTCAGCAAATCTCCATCTTCCTCAAGCTCCTGCTCTTGATCACCAATGATCCCTAAGTTACTTCCATCTCAAAAATTAATAAAAGCTAGGGTTTTATCATAATCTACTCTAATCTAATCTAATGGAAATGCCTCCTCAATCCTTGTAATTCTCCTCCTTTGGTATGTCTCTTTCATATGTCTTTTAATCCTCCAAGAAGTCATTGATCAATTAGCTCGAACCAATCCTTCTTGAACTCAAATTCTGAATAATCCTTTTTCTCCCCATACCCCTGCCCCGGCGGGGGTTTTTGTACTGGCTAGGCCCACCCTGGCGGGGGGTGCTACTGTTATTGGGACATGTACCCCCGTCTCAGCAGAGGTTTTGCTTGTATATTGTCCGCCCCGGCGGGGGGGTTATCCTGCAAAATCGAATTCTTGCCTTTTGATGCCAAGTCTTGTCGTAATGCTGCCATTATTCCACCATGCCACATATTGCAATCCTAAACACAAAACAAGTAAACATGAACAAAAATATACAAAATCAACACCATTTAAGTTCGAATTAGAAGTCGATTCGTAGGTACTCATCACATATCCAATTTGGAAATTATGGGAACAACCCCCGAAGGGTCAATAAGAAAAAAGAAGAGGATGTCTCGTTGATACTACAAGGGCATACTCAAAAAGGCAATCAAAGCTTGCCTATTCAAAGGAGAAACTATTCCCCTTTTCAAGCACAATCCTCAAATCCTCCCTTGCCAAATAGTGGAGAAGTCAGACGCTCAAGAGTGTTCACACCCTTAGGGGACTCACTCGAAAATATTTTCAAACTTCTGACAGCTTAGAAGATAATCACCCATCTCCTTCCACTAGCCAATCCAAGTGGAAAGGGCTTCAATACAAGCAAAAAGTGTGCTTATCATTCTAGAGCTCCAGGCCACGACAATCAGGATTGTTTGGCCCTTAAGCATAAGATCCATGACTTAATAGACAGTGGTGAGATCGTGGGGACCAAGCCCAAGCAACCACATGTTCAAGATAACCCTCTCCCTCAACACAAGGAAGAGGATGTTAACATGATCAACAGGGCAGTGGAGAGAGGTCCAAGTACCTCAAATATGTGGGTGGTTCTTTCCAAACCAGCAAGGATAATTCCGATAAGTGGGATTATTCAAAGTTCCAGTTCATAATGGAATAGGAGTTAAAGTCTCTTGACGAACAAGTCAATTAACTAGCAGAACTGGTGATACATCAACACCAAGTCACATGACAGTTGTTCAGTCAGGAGCATACTAGTCTCCTCTCTCTTATCACAAAGACTCCACCACTTACCCAAGAAATTGAAACCTTAGAGGAAAAGCTGGCCAGAAAAGCAAGAGCTAAAGCCCGTCTAGATTTTGCCAACAAAAGGAAGTTCACCTATTTAGGCCAACCGATGGAAGAAATATTGCAGATGATAATCAATAAGGGAAAAATCACAGCACTGCTACCTCCAAAAATTTTGCCAACAAAAAGATTTGATGCTACTGGAGTATGTCAATACCACCCTCATTCTCATGGTCACATCACTGAGGAATGTTGGGCACTTTGCCATCTTATCCAAAATATGATTGACAGTAATGACCTGCAAATGGCAAACGATGACAACGTATCACTTGAGAGTTGACATACATTTCCTCCAGGATCACAAAGATGGAAGGAAATCATAGAAGTTATATCCTCTCAGGGAGATTTGGTTGCCACCTCACTTATAATTCAACCAATCAAGCTCAAGGAGTTGAAAATCCTTTGAAAGTGGCTGTACTAAAGCCAATCATATTGCTATTTAGGTCGCAGTATCCTATCATCAGCCTTAAGAAAGTCCCATGGAACTATGGAGAGGTTGAAGGATCAACATCAAATACAACAATTGCGGTATCTAAAGGAAATCCACTATATCTCCCTCAACGAGTTATGAAGCCAATCATCAGATCTAAAGAGAAAGTGCCCAAGGAGAAGATTGAAGAATTCCTCCACAAGATGGGACACAATGAAGCCAAGTTGGTGCAAAGCTTGAAAGAAGCACCACAACAGATATCTATTCTGGACTTGGTATTCTCTTCGAAATATCATCAGAAGGTCTTACTGAAAATATTAGAAGAAGCCCACTTGCCAAAGACAATAGATGTTGAAAAGTTTCATCATCTAGTAGATCACATCTTTAATAGTAATGTGATATCCTTCACTGATGATGACATACCTCCCAAAGGGACGGGCCATTGCAAACCACTACACATAGCAGTGATGTCTTCCGGATATGTGGTTGAAGGAGCGCTAATAGATGGAGGATCATCCCTAAACATCTGCCCCTATGCCACATTGGAAAGAATGAAGATCGATTTTAACAGGATTTGAAGCAGCCATACAATCATCAAAGCATTTGATGGATCTCAGCGAAATGTTGTCAGAGAGATTGAATTACGAGTGGAAATCGGTCCACATACATTCTATATATCCTTTCAAGTGCTAAAAATCACTACAGGATATAACTTACTATTGGGAAGACCTTGGATCCATATGGCGGGAGCCGTCCCATCCACTCTTCATCAACAGCTCAAGTATATCATCAGCAGTAATTAATCTGGTCACTGTCAATGCTGAGCCAGAGTATCATGTCCAAAGTGATATACCTCTCAATGAAGAAGTTGAGCCTGTCATCTTCTAAGCCCTTGAGGTGAGCAACACTCACTATCAATCCATTGGGGCTCCACCTCTGAAACCCAAAGTTTTTGCCGAGGTAATGTCGGCCAGTCAAGAGATGATATCCTTGGATTTCCAACTAGGACAAGGGTTAGGAAAGAATCAGCAAGGAATAAAATGCCCAATTCAAATTCCCAGCCAGACAGGGAAAGCTGGACTAGGCTACTCCTTTGGGTCCATTCACAAGAACCCGCACAAGCATACACCGGTTCCTTCATCTACAAGGTTGTTGCCTAAACCTACGGATGCAGATTCTGTACGGCCTCTAAGGAAAATTCTTGTCTCTGTGGCAGGTATGCTGTTTCCGAAGCTGATACCGGTTAAGGGGAAAGAAGTCTAGATTCCAGACCCAGACATGGAAAAAAGGAATCAAAGGCGCAAATAAGAGATAAAGAGATATTTATCAAACATGCGCGTCCTGATCCATACAGAGGGTATGAACAGGGACATCCCAGATGATGATTGTCTAGACATCACGGTTATTATTCAAGAGGAGGAGGATGATAACAGCCCCTTCATCAAAGCTGTCCAACAAGAGTTGACCCTTGGCAATTGGAGCAACACTCCTAACATTTGTCGAAAAGGATAAAAAGGGCAAAAAAATCCCTATGCCCTGTAGCAATAATTGCTTACTTTTGTTGCATAGTATTAGTAGTTATTTTTATCATGTCATGTTAACACTCTGTATGATTAAACAGTTTCATATATTAAGTGAAAGCATTTTGTTTCAGGAGTCTAAAGCTAGATATGTCTAAACTTGCTGATGGAGTGCCAATTCTTCACAAGGACTACAACTTTGATGTAAAGTTGGACTGTAACTTGATGGAGATTGAACAAGAGGACTATGAGGAGCCTCAGGACATCAAAGAATGGGTCAAAGACAAACCCAAGCCAAATCTTGATCAAACCACCTTCTACAACCTCGGAACCTCATAAAATCCCAAATAAATCCAGATTGGTATGGACCTTACTCCAAGCCAAAGGAATGACATGTTTACTCTATTGACCCAATACCATGATGTGTTTGCATGGTCTCATGAAGACATGATCGGTTTGTCCACTTGCATCGTCATTCATCGCATACCCATTAAAGAGGGATTCAAGCCAGTCAAACTGAAACTCAGGCGATGAAAACCTAAGTGAAGTTTAAAAGTCAAGGAAGAAATTGTGAAACAATTTCAAGCCGACAACATGAAGGTATCAACATACCCTGAATGGCTATCAAGCATAGTTTTCGTACCTAAACCTGGAGGGAAGGTGCGAGTTTGCGTGGATTACAGAGATCTGAACAAAGCTTGTCTCAAAGATAGCTTTCCCGCACCATTCATCCACATACTCATTGACAATATAACTCAGTATGGCATGTGCTCATTTATTGACTGCTTTGTTGGGTACCATCAAATCATGGTTACTAAAGAGGATCGTGAGAAAACTATATTCATCACTCCTTGGGGAACCTTTTGCTACAGACGATTGTCATTCGGCCTCATCAATGTCGGAGCTACCTATCAGCGAGCCATGATGGCTCTTTTCCATGATTTAATGCACAAAGAGATAGAAGTCTATGTGGATGACATCATTGTCAAATCCCGAAGGGAAGAACACCATTTAGATCATCTCAAAATGCACTTCAACTGGTTGCGTAAGTACAACTTGAAGCTAAATCCAGCCAAGTGCGCCCTTGGAGTCAAATCAGGCAAGTTACTGAGATTAATAGTAAGTCACAAAGGCATTGAGCTGGATCCTGCAAAAATCTAGGCCATTACTGAGATGCCCATACCCCAGACAGAGAGGGGAATACAGGGATTTTTAGGAAGAATCAACTTCATCAGCCGATTCATCTCACAACTCACAGCAACCTATGAACCCATCTTCAAGTTTTTAAGGAAGAAGTCCTCCAAGAAATGGAACGAAGAGTGTCAAAAAGCATTCCTTTCTATCAAAGAGCAACTAGTCAAAGCTCCTGTTTTGGTACCTCCCAGGGTTGGTGTTCCCCTATTTATGTACCTGTCAATCAATGAAAATGACATGGGTTAGATGCTGGGACAAAAAAATGATAGAGGCCATGAAAGAGGTCTCTATTACCTCAGTAAAATATTTAGCATGAGTCAGCACAAGTATACCTTGATTGAAAAGACTTGTTATGCATTAGCATGGGCTTCTATGAGATTACAGTATTATCTCCATGGTCACACAACTCATCTCATATCCCGCATGGATCCTCTCAAGTACGTGTTCAACAAACCCATGTTGAATTGTCGACTGTCCAAATGGCAGTTGATACTCCAGCAATTTGACATCATCTACGTGACTCAAAAGTCTATCAAAGGTCAAGGAATTATGGATCAACTGGTCGCCGCACCTTCAGGGGACTTCAAACCCTTGGAAATATATTTCCCCAATGAAGGGGTAATGACAATTCAGCAACACCATCAGGATAATACAACCCAATCATAAAGGATGCATTTTGATGGAGTTGTGAACATGGAAGGTGCCAAAGCTGGAATAGTTCTAGTATCTATCTTTGGAGAGAAATATCCCGTTGCCATCAAATTGTAGTTTGTCAACACTAACAACGCAGTTGGGATCTATCACACCAAGGAATTACATTTGCTGCCTTACCATCGGTAAGTTATCCAGATGGCTTCGGAGTTTGAAAAAATATCCTTCCTCCACATTCCTCGGAAGAGGAATGACTTTAATGATGTACTAGTAACTTTGGCCTCCTTAATCAACATATCTTACAAGGAAGACATGCCAAATATCACCGTTTCCAAGAAAAAGGTCCCAGTCTATGGGAAATATATTGGAGAAGTATAGGATGAACTGTCTCCCATCCAACACCCACGGTATCAGTCTATCAAGGAGTATCTACGTGATAGATCTATTTCCACTAGGGTAAGTCAAGCTGAAAGAAAGCGAATCCATCGAATGGCCATGAAATTCTATCTGAGCGGAGACGCACTCTACAATAGAGATGCATGACTAGGCCTTCTAAGATACCTAGACAAAGATCAAGCTTAGAGGCTCATGGATGAAATCTATGGTGGAGTATGTGGCCCACACATGAGCGGCCCTCTACTTATCAAGAAGATCCTAAGAACAGGGCATTACTGGCTCTCTCTCAAGGCTGACTGTGATGATCACGTCAAGAGATGTTACCAATGCCAAATTCATGGTAATGCTATTCATGCCCCTCCAAGGGAGCTCCATAATATGAGTTTGCCCTGGTCCTTCTCAATGTGGGGAATGGACGTGATCGGGCCCATCGAGTCCAAAGCTAGTAATGGTCATCGGTTTATCTTCACCATGATCGACTATTTCACCAAGTGGGCAAAAGCAGCCATATCTCCCATGGTTACTAAAAAGGATATCATTGTTTTTATCAAAAACAATGTCATTTGTCGATACAGACAACTAGAGGTGATTATATCAGACAATGCCAAAAACCTCAACAACCACATGATGGAGGAGTTATGCAGTAAATTCCACATCAAGCATCTCAACTCCGTCATCTATTGTCCAAAGATGAATGGTGCTGTTGAAGCGGCTAATAAGAATATCAAAAAGATCATGCAAAAGATGTTCGCCAATCACAAAGGATGGCCTGACATGCTGCCTCTAACTCTATTAGCCTACAGAACATTAATGCTCACTTCCATTGGGGCAACCCCCTACTAATTAACCTATGACATGGAAGCAGTGCTCCCCATAGAGGTGGAAATAGAATCCCTGAGAGTGTTAATAGACGCTCAGCTAGATGGAGACCAATGGTTATAAAATTGGTACCACCATTGTCTCTAATAGATGAAAGGCAGGCCACAACCATCTTTCATGGTCAGTTATACCAACATGGGATCGCTCGATCCTATAACTAGAAAGTCCGGCTACGGCAGTTCAAAGAACATGACTTTGTCTTAAAGAAGGTCCTTGACAACCAAGATCAATCTAAAGGAAAATTTCGCCCCAAACTGGGAAGGCTCATTTGTTGTTAAGGAGGTATTGACAAGAGGAGCCCTCAGATTACAAGAGATGGATGGCGAGGAATTTCCCCAACTCATCAACTCAGACACCGTGAAACGATACTATGTCTGAAGTTACCTACAAACTAGCATCTTGGTTATGGATCATCAGATCCATCAGTCAATTAAGGTTTTCAAAACTCTCACTACCTACCACTTTCATCACATCAGTTTATCCCATCAGGGACGAACTACGCAGACCTGATTTTCCTAACACATGGGAGTACGTAGTCAGCTATTTTTATGGTCCGATCTAACTATAGAAAAAATAAAAAAAACATCTCTACACCCTTCAACATATAACTTTAAACCTTTTCACTCTAACTTGGAACTACGTAGACCTGATCTCTCCCCCTCATCAATGGGAGTACGTAGGCAGCCATTCACGGTACGGTCTCACCCCTACCAAAAACAAAAAATCCTGTCAACAGTACTATGATCATCATTCCACTTTCAAACCAAACCATAAGAGATGGAACTACCTAGTCTCCCCACACAAATGGGAGAAAAATCGGTGACCATCTAAGCTACGATTGAATCCTCAAAGAGAAACACCAATCCATAAGAGATGAAACTACCTGGTCTCCTCCATACACGGGAGTACCGACGACCATCTGTGAGGCAATCAACCTCATATAGAAAAGCCACAATCCTCTCCATAACCACATTCAGAAACTAGTCCCAATACACCAAAGGGTAGGAGAATACAAAGATCAACGATCCATTCTGAAAGATCCTGAGACATCTCAATGTCCATCCATCAAGGAGGAGTTCATAATACATCAATATCACAAGCCTCGGAGAACAGACAACTATCAAGCAAGTAACAAGGCATAACTAAAAGGGAAGTGGATCAAAACATATTTCCTTGCCATATAATACTGTTTTATATATATAATGTGTCATGTATATAACAAAAATGGCTAACCTAGTCTATGCAGGAAAAACAAAGATAATCTATAAACTAGTGGATAAGCTAGCCATCAAGTCTAACATGGGATCCCTCTCAGAAGATGGAGGTAAATCTATGAGCTCCTGCCCTAGGCTATCCACACGAGCCAGGAGATCTACGGCCATCTGAATAGTGCTATCGTGCTCATCAATGAATGCACTCATCTATGCAATGATGTCATCAGTATGAGATCTCAATGCACTACTATCTGTAGTGGCAACATCTCGGGTAGCTAAAGCACCATCCCGCTCAATAATAGCTACATCCCTAGATGATCGAGCCTTATCCCGCTCAACAACAGTGGTATCCTTGTGACCTAGAGCATCATCTCTCTCAACCAGAGCGGCATCTCTATCAGAATGAGCTGTCAACATCAAGGCCCTAACCTGATCCCTCTCAAACATCATCAGATGTAAACTCTGCTCTAAATACTCTATATAATGTGCTGTCACAGCAGCAGAAATACTGGGGGAATCAACTAGAGCTATCGACAACCCAACAAATAACTCTTCCACAGTTGAAGAATCAGGGTACTCCATAGGCTCCCCACTATCAGAATCAGCACCCGACTCTGAGGATACAACCCTAGCTGATGCAATCTCTGCCTCCAACCATGCAGAATACTCTGTAGAATGATCTATAGAATGACCTGGATGACTAGTAGAAAAGTTAGCCCTCTCACATTGGGTCTAACAGGTATAAATCTTGGACAAATCTTTTGCTGACAGAAGCCAAGATGACAAACGTTGACCCAATGCCCTGTCAAAAGGATGAACATCCTGAAACTGGTCAAATAGTGCCATCACAGCCAATGGATGATATGTGGTCACACCCCTCAAACTGGCTAGGGGAAGATAATACATACCAGCTGCATGATTGATAAAGCTATAGGGAGAGCTAAGCCCTGAACATTGCAAAATATCAAATGGATCCTCGATCCCTGACAAGAAAGCCGACCAAGAAGCTGCATATGCACACTATGCCGGCTGAAAGGAGTATGACATGGCTATCTCATGGGAAAAATAATACCCATGGCATCAGAAGGTGCCAATCGATCTCAAGTGTGTCATAAACCACACGTACAATAAGATCGAACTACCTATAAACATCCCCACAGAATGGGTATGGCAATACGTGGCCAACCTCAAGGTCTCTACCAGAATCATCGGTAAGATGGTATGTCCCTCCCGGAGAGCCCGGACTACCATGATCACGCTGATAGCTAAATGGTCCATGTACAAGGCATGTACAGATAAGCCACTATACACATCAAGAGTATATCTACTCGGGAAACACACCAATAATCCTCTGAAGTGGTGAAATCCCCAGAGTATCACAAATAACTATCCAAGGACCCAAATCTGCCTATCAGAAAACTCATGGACACTACATGCCCCAAGGAAATCTCGTCTAGGGCAACTCTGTGCCTCAAGCCTATAAAGGTCATAAACTGTCAGCTCATGTCACCGACAGCAATATGAGCGCAAGGCCTATCCAATGGTAAGTCTGTAAGATGCTCGTACTCCTCCAATGTGGGAGTCAACTCCTGGGTAGCAAACCTGAACACCTACCTATCTGGTACCCAATGCTCCAGCATGTCCTCTATAAAGCCCGATAGAACCTGGAATGTCAGGAGGGTCATAGAGTGACGCAATAGTTGATCAACTTTCACCCGATCTAGGGAGGACAAGCTGTCATACCATAATCTTAAGGAAGAGGCCACCAATACTAGTGGGGTATGCTCAATTCGGGTAACTATCGATGAAAACATATGTAGGGCCATGTCATAAGACCATCCAAGGGTCAATGCTAAACTCATCTCTGGAAATGCATGTCCATAAACATAATGCATGCATAATAAACAATAGATGACAATATGATATTGGGAATGAAAAATAATATACATACATTCCTAAGTACATCATCATCTAAATACATCATCTCTGTGTATAACTGGAAAATACAAGGAAATGGAGCACATCCGCCCAACAACTAACAGAGGCCTATAAAAAGATATAACGAGAATGGGGCACAACCACCCAGTATATAACAGAGGTCTATCAAAATATATAGCAAGAAATGCATCATAAGAAGTCAATATTGTTGATGTCCAGATCATCCAACCTATCCATCTGATGTAACTCCTCCTGAGTCTCTGAATCTCTGTTAATAGGGATATCGGGCCAATACAACAGAGGATATGCACCGACAAAAGCATCTGAACATGGGTCACCTGAAGGGCCAACCCCAGAGCTGGAAGGATCAAAAGTATCCACCTCGGAAGGATCTCTGCCCAAATATCGGATAAAGAAATGTGCCTGGTCCAACTGTTGGGTCAAACTGTCAATCTGCATCAGATGAGTAGGCTCTTAGATGCAGGCAATCCAATCCATCATCATGACGGAGCCAGGAACCATATACCCCATAAACTGTGTGGCGCGGCTCTGGGCTCCAATGGTGCGAGGGAACCACCAGGGGTAAAATGCATCCTTAGTGAAAGGTCCTTCTGATAATGTAAAGCCATCAACACCCACCAATGGGACATCAATGATCGGCTACAAAAAATGCCAACAACGCCTGGCAGGAGGACAGATCAGAATGCAAATCTCTCATGTGGTGCTCCTAATAGCACGTTCTCCTAAATAGAGCTCCCAACCTCCGTCTATAAAGAGAGGAATCTGACTGGTGGACAATACATACTTGATACCAGTCGGGAAACCACCCTCAAAGCCAACTATCAAGTGGTCCTCAAAGTAAGGAACCCATGTAATGACATCAGCTGTCAACAGCTACAACTGTGAGCACGAATGGGTGTAACCCTTAGCTACATGAACCTCTGTGAAAGTGGAGTAATGCCATTGTCGTCCCCGTGGATAGGTGTCTAAACCTAACAAGCTAATGGGACGAAGACATGGGAGCCTTTCATAGGCCCAAAATTGCCAAAACAAGATCAAATATCTATGGTTAGTCAAACTCTCAAACCGAACAAGGGAAATCAAAAGAAAAAAATACTCACCAGCAGGAATTGGTAAAATCTAAACCAAGCCTCCGTCACCCCCTCTAAGTGTAAGCGTATTCCCTTAAGAAAGTAGAAAAAAGTGTAGGAGCCCCAATCAAACTCTCCCATACAGTCCACCTCCCGTGTGGCACTAACTAAAGCGAATGACACCATAGAAAAGTTATCAACTAGGAAACAACCCTTGAGGATGATCAGAAACAATCGCCGAAGGATGCAATCTCTAACCCTCCGATCATCGGGTAACAACTCAGTCAAAGCCCCACTCACGACATCTACACTCAAAGGACCAGTACAAACTGTTCTTCCCTTGAGCGCCGTACCCAGGACTCCTAACAAGGATCAGACAAAAGTTGGGGAAGTGTCAGCCACAAAAGGCACTGACGCCCCAGAAAACTCCATCCCAGTGATGAACTACTAATCCATCGATGTCATCATCACCTCACAATCTAGCAAATAGAATGTCTGGTGAAACCAGCGCTTAGACAAAGCCCTGAGATAACCCCAGGGATAACGACGGGGGAGAATGGAAAAGAAAGCCTCAAAGCCCCAAGCATGCACAATCTCTCGATACTCTAGATGATGAGTCTGATACAGAGAATGTATGTTGAATTAGTTCCCTCTGGGCTACGTAAAGTCAAGAACCTACATCACAATGCAAATCAACATCAAAACCATTAACCCCCATAAATGGGAAAAGGAAGAACCACATAACTTTTACCTTGTTCGCATGCAGATAGATCGAGGGGTGACGAATCAAATCATCCAGAAGATCTGGATTCATCACATTTATGGCTGGAAACTCCCTGTGGGGAATAAAAGAAGAAGGAGCAGGATCCGCAACCGGTACATCCTTCTTCTCGTCCTCAACATCTAGTCTCTCAACCCGGATATGATGAATCACTGACTCCGTCAACCGACGAGGCTGTCGGGCTGGATGAGGCAAAGGCACATCTGAAGCTCTTCTCCTCACATCTGAAGAGGTCCTATAGGAGCTGCTCGGCTGGTCTGGATCTATATATCTGGACAAAAGTCTCCAAATCACCACAGAAAGGGTGTGGTAAATTCTAACCTGGAGCTCATTAAATGCATTTCATGTCTATATGCATACGTGCGCTACTTTAACATACGTCTATAGTAAAGTTAAAAATACATGATCATTCATTGCCTAGGCTCGTGAAATTTTTTTGGCAGAGTCTCCTTTGAAAAAAGCACTATCCACATGCGCGTAGGCATGACTAGGTGGTCATTCAGTAGCACACCAACTCACAGTCATAAACATTCTATATGCATGAAAAATATCAAAGTCATAATCCATAAGGGTAGCCTAATTACCAGGATTACTTTGCTTCAAAACCTTTAATCATTTGTCCGCAAATAGGATGAAAAAAATAGCAGAAAAAGTTGTCAAATTGTCTGTTTCAAAAGTCAATTTTTTTTTCACATCAATACGTTCAACATGGTAAAATACTAACATTTACTATGTCGAATAATTTTTATCAAGTCATATGAGCATGCATATTCACTACTATGTGTTTAGAAGCATTTCATGTGATATCTCACTTTCAAAGTGTCAAAACTGGAAAAGAAAACAAGTAAACATTACTAGGATAGTGCAGAACAACTGCATGGTAACGGATTTTACAGAAAGCAGCCCGAATACAGTAGATCTGAAGATGAAATCTTAGATTTTCTGTGCGGTTTCAAGTTAAAAATGACTTATGAAAGGGAAAGAAAGTGAGATATACACCCATGGGTGGCCACAGGTGTACTCGAGACAGCCGCGGGTCCACCTGAGACTACCCTGGGTGGTTCCCACCCCCTCCGGATCGATCAAATTTGAGTTGTAAGGAGGTCCCACAAGCTAAAAAGTCAAATTAAGAAAAAAGACGCTACGCGATTAAGCGAAAAAGCCTGAAATCCTGATTTTCAGAGACCAGACTGCGGGTCTACATATCAATCATTGGTATTTGCCCAAACATAGGGTTTACAAAGCTGATGATCAAAGTTGTTGAAAGCTACCCTTGGCAATACCTCAGGATGGTCTGATGCCATCACTGTTGTTGTAATTATAATCAAAACCATTCATCTCGTTAGAAATCTATCCCTAGTAGAGATTTCATGCAATGTTAGCCGTTGAGGGACATTTCAGCGAAGGTCAGGCAGCCCTGATATTATCAGTCGTTAGCAATAACTCTAGAGAGGCATCGGAGGTGGTCTGATGATGTTAGCCATTGAAGGACATTCCAGTGAAGGTCAGGCAACCTTGATATTATCAGCATTTGGTAGTAACTCCAGCGAAGCATCAGAGGTGGTTCGATGATGTTAGCTATTGAAGAACATTTTAGCGAAGGTCAAGCAGCCCTGATATTATTAGCCGTTGGCAGCAACTCCAGCGAACCATCGAAGGTGGTCCGATGATGTTAGCCGTTGAAGAACATTTCAACGTAGGTCAGGCAACCCTAATATTATTAGCCGTTGGCAGTAACTCCAGCGAAGCATCAGAGGTAATCCAATGATGTTAGTCGTTGAAGGACATTTTAGCGAAGTTCAGGCAACCCTGATATTATCAGTCATTGGCAGTAACTCCACCAAAGCATCGGAGGTAGTATGATGATGTTAGCCATTGAAGGACATTTCAGCGAAGGTTAGGCAACCCTGATATTATCAGTTGTTGGCAGTAACTCCAGCGAAGCATCAGAGGTGGTCCGATGATGTTAGTCGTTGAAGGACATTTTAGCGAAGATCAGGCAGTCCTGATATTATCAGCCATTAGCAGTAACTCCAGCGAAGCATCAGAGGTGGTCCGATAATGTTAACCATTGAAAGACATCTCAACGAAGGTCAGGCATCCCTGACAATATAAATCGTTGGCAGTAACTCCAATGAAGTGTCACAAAAACCTGATGATAGAAAACCATCCTCATCAGGGAGGACAGATGATGGAATCTATTATACAGATTCTCAGCAATCATAGCACAATTCCCCAAGAGTCTCTCTCACATGAGAAAAACATCTTCGGTGGGAAGCCTGCAATGTAGATTAAGGACTTTGGTGATCACCCCAATGTCAACATCCTGTGTTCTAAATCGTGGAGATTCATGTGAGCTTTGGAAACTACTGGTCGAGTAGACATCCAAGCAGTTCAACAGGGTCATCATGGACAATGTCATTCCCTTAACAGAAGCGGTGGGAGCAGACAGTTGTCACGTCCCGTTGGAAACCATTCCAACAAACAACAATCATCATTACATTGCATCATGCTGCATTACATTTGTATCATGTTCATCTTGTTCATATTTCAAGTGTCTAGCGATCTTTATCCTATACATGCCATTACATTGCATGAATATGATAAAGAGGAGTAACTGTAGACACTCAAAATTTTACATTCTTGTTACTAACCCTGTAAGAGAGGAGAATCGTCTTCCAGAGATAACCCTAGAAGTTAAATCAGTTTCAACCCCAGAGACAACCCTTGGAAATCCAAATTTCATTCTCGGAGATAACCCCGAGATACTTAGTTGCAATCCCAGAGATAACCCTGGGAGATTCAGTTCTAACTGCGGAGACAACTTCGAGGGATCCAGTCTAAGTTCTGGAGATAACCCCAGAAGAGTTAGTTTTAACCCCGGAGACAACCCTAGGACACTCAGTTCAACCCTGGAGATAACCCTGGGAGGTCAAGCACACCTCAGAGATAACCCTGAGGACATTCAACATTTATAGCAGCCCAATCTCAAAGATAACCCTGAGCAATGACTGCTACATCTGTGCAAAGCCGGAGATAACCTTGATGAGGGGCAAAATCATCATTTTGCCACCTCAATACCACATTAACATCATCTCAACATCATTTCAATCCACACTGCATACAAGGTAACCCACAAGAACCATAGCTTAAATCCTAAGTGACTACTACACAAGACAGTACACCGGATAGAATTTGAAGACTTGGAGATCTGGTCATGGACACATATTCCTGACTTCGTACAACCTCTAATCCTATGTCATTGTGTAGCTCTCGACAACATCATTCCAAAAAGGTATAACACGCCTTTATCGGATGCCCGAATTGAAAGTTATGAAGGTTCGAGCGGACAACATGTTGCCCAAGTGTACGTACTTTGAGACGACAGGACCCGCAGAGCTCGGGGTAACCCGGGTAGCCGCAGGTAGACCCGCTGCTGCCACAGGTTAACCCACGACTATTTGGTCTATAAATAAGAGCTCTTGGTAGCTCATTTGAAAAAAATGGATAAAAGGAGAGAAAACCCTGCCCATTTCAGTCTGTAAACACTTCTAAAGTGCTCTAAACTGAGTGATTCTTCTTTCTAAACATTTGTAAGCTCGTGTT
Source organism: Panax notoginseng (assembly GCA_016801055.1). Lineage (NCBI taxonomy): Eukaryota > Viridiplantae > Streptophyta > Magnoliopsida > Apiales > Araliaceae > Panax > Panax notoginseng. The sequence goes on from CM029014.1 coordinate 200,337,454, forward strand.
TTGCTACAAACTAAAATTTAACTGGTGGAAATTGAAAGTAGTATGCATACAAGCCAATCATGTATGATGATAAAGTATATGTAATCAATCTTATTTATTTATTAATAAAAGAATTAATTATTAAAGGCATTTATTATCTACATGGTGTTGTTTTAATAATACGTGATAAACCCATAGTTTTAAGCAATACTTTTAGAATCATGATGAGATCATGCTAATGAAATCTAAATTCTTAGATAGCTTAAAACTAAAATATTCTCAATCAATAGATTACTAAAAAGGAGATTAGTGAATTCGGATAGATTGGTACATACATTGCTTGCTCATTGGATGGAAATGATTGATCTCATGATCATTTGTGTAGAGACACTAAAGCAAGTATGTATCTTATTGGAGAATAAGTTCACTAAACGTGACTCGCTAAGGAATTCCTGTAGTGGTAGTAATACAAATGATCCTTAGAATTTAGATCATCATAGTATCTTATATATAATGAATTACACATTGACTTATTCCTTAAGACTCTTAAAGTATATCAAAGGGTATGCTTGGGTGTAATAAGTTATATATGGAGATAATGAATGACCAATAAATAATCTACCACTTCTAGTAAAATAAGAGAAATGTCATATGTGATTCGATAAATAACAACCCAGGAATCCTTAGTCAAGGTGGAATGAAATTAGAAATGTGACGCCCCCAAAATTAGGTATACATCACTCATCTTGGGTCGTCAGATACAAAGTACAGAATACAAATACAACTTACTAATACAGCTGTCGTGTACAATACGACAAAACATAAACTGTGAGTTTGACTACAAATATTATCTTCTAGAGAGTATTCATACTCAAAAGGAGTCCTCGTTATATTTATTAACACACTATTACATAGAATAGTGAGAACTACTAACTAATACTATCATTCGAACCATCACTCCGTTCCCCGACTTGCCCCAGCTACGTTCTCATTTCCTGAAGAGAACAGTGAAAGAAAGGGTGAGCTCAACTAGCCCAGTAAGAAATATTATGACTAAGATAATGCAGAATAAATTATCATTAGCCTTCAATAATGTTAAACTGATAAAATATAATAGACATCAAGTTTAACTGCAGCGGAATAAGCAATCCATTAAAAGAGTCAAGTAGAAAATAAACTCTACTATCTTTTATAATTTAAAATGTTTTTCAACACTGTGATCGCTGGGACTCAGCTTAATAAAATAATCCACATCATCGAATCACCCCTGCACTACGGACAAGGATATTCGTGTATTCATTAATGGTCATGATCATGCCAACAACTGTCCATCAATGCACTACGGGCCAATGAGGACTTTTACCACATCATTTGTAACATTACGGTCATGATTATACCGAATAATCCCTGGTCATAATCATACCAAGTCCATCTATGCACAACAGGCCAAAGATGACTTTCAACATTTTATAAACATGAGGATGATGACAATGATATAAGAATTCAATAAAACAAGTTCAAGAATTAATTTATCCAAGAATTAACAACGTCCAAATTGTCAACATGATACTGCTTTGTGGAGTAAAATTCAAGAATGCTTAGAAGAATATTTTCATGAAAAGATACTGGATGAAACGCAATTATCAAGGATATTCCACAAATTTTATGGAGTATAGAAGTCAAAACTTAACCAACTGAGTACAATAAAGAATGGAATAACAAAAGAAATCACCATGCATGCGATAGACCGCACAGACAGGTTATTCCAACAGAATAATAAATAATAAAACCATGTCCGGTGTAAACGCACAGACAAGATATTCCGACAGAATAATAAATAATGGAACCAGGTCCGGCGTAAACGCACAGACAGGATATTCCGACAGAATAATAAATAATGGAACCAGGTCCGGTGTAAAACACACAGACAGGATGTTCCAACAGAATAATAACAAGACGGAACCAGGTCCGGTGTAAAACACACAGACAGGATGTTCCAACAGAATAATAATAAAAACGGAACCAGGTCCGGTGTAAAACACACAGACAGGATGTTCCAACAGAATAATAGAAGAATGTCACCAAGTATAGGGTAGACCGCGTATACAGGTTATTCTAACAGAATAATAAGAAATGGAATAACAACAGTTCTCTTCATGAATAAGAAAGAATAACACCCCTTACCGTTTTAAAGAAGAGCTGAAGTAAGGAAGTAGTTAAGTAGCAGAATACTCTTCTTCTCTCTCTCTATAGTTTCTCTCTCTAGAGTTCAGTGAATTCGTAAGAAATAATGAAGGAATGAGCTGCTATTTATAGAAAAATAGAATGCATAGTAACTAATCTATGAACGGTCCAGATTGATTACTTTAATCTGACGGTCCATATTTATAGAAAAATCTTTTAAATAAAATATAATATATTCTATTTATAGAATAACTTTAATAAAGTATTCTGTTTTATATAAAAAGATGTTTCTGTTTTATTACGTTAATAATACGAATAAAACAAAACGTCATTATCGCTAAATAATTCATATTATTAACTGACAATAATTGAATCAAACTGAGTGACTTCTCACATAAGCATTAATAATTAATACCTATGCAACCACACGTATTACTGTACTTTTACAACCGAGTAGTTCAACAGTAACAATGGTAAAACTTTCGCAGTTATTTTTAATAAAATATTTTTGTCATTTTCTCAATCCGATAATAATTCCGTTGTGGGGTCCACCAATGATTGTGCCGTTGTACGAATATTCCTTGTTAAAACGAATATTCCCCGACCAATCGAATATTATATAACAACTTGCGTACTTTGCAAAATTTATAAATATTACCCACAACTATAACATTATATCAAATTAACTCCATAATATTCAAAAATGATATTTATAGAAAATTCATCTTTATTTATAAAAGTTGGGGTCTTACAACCTCCCCTTCTTATGAAATTTTACCCTCGAAATTAGGGTACGTACCTGGTATGTCGAAGAGATAAGGATACCTTGATTTCATTTCAGATTCTAACTCCCAAGTCATTTCCTCAACATCGTGGTTTCTCCACAAAACTTTGACTTGAGGTATAACCTTGGAGCGTAGAATATGTTCCTTCTTATCCAAAATTTGAACAGGAACTTCTTCATACGTCAAATCCTCCGCTATTTCGTCCAGTTCTAACTCAATAATGTGGTTCGGGTCTTCCACATATTTGCGTAACATGGATATGTGAAAAACGTTATGAACACGAGACATACTTGGCGGTAAAGCGAGTCTATAAGCCACAGTTCCTACTCGATCGAGGATTAAAAATGGACCGATGAATCGAGGATTGAGCTTTCCTCTCTTTCCAAATCTCGTAACTCCTTTCCATGGAGCAACACGTAAGAACACATGATCTCCTACATCAAATTCCACGTCCTTTCGATGAAGATCAGCATAACTCTTTTGTCGATCTTGTGAGGTTTTTATACGTTGTCGGATCGTTTGAATCTTTTCTGCAGTCATACGTACCAACTCCAGTCCCAACAACGTTACTTCACCCACCTCATCCCAGCATACTGGAGAACGACATTTTCTTCCATACAATGCTTCGAATGGAGCCATGCCAATACTTGCTTGATAACTGTTGTTGTAGGAAAACTCCACCAATGGTAAGAACTTGTTCCAACTTCCCTTGAAGTCGAGGACACAGAGTCTTAATAAATCTTCTAGAGTTTGAATAGTCCTCTCTGATTGTCTGTCCGTCTGAGGATGATATGCTGAACTAAATCGTAAATCCGTGCCCATAGCTTTTTGTAAACTAACCCAAAATCGTGAAGTGAATCTTGGGTCTCGGTCAGAAACTATGGATACTGGCATACCATGCAGTCTTACAATCTCGTTTATGTACATACGAGCAAGACGTTCAAGTGTATAAGTTTTTCGTATCGGTAAGAAATGAGCAGACTTGGTCAATCTATCAACAATAATCCAAATCGCATCTATACCTTGAGAAACCTTAGGAAGACCGGTAATGAAATCCATGGTAATGTGCTCCCACTTCCATTCTGGAATTTCAAGTGGTTGTAATGGACCTTTTGGTACTTGATGCTCCGATTTGACTCATTGACAAGTTTGACACCTTGATATAAACAACGCTATCTCTCTCTTCATATTACTCCACCAAAATATATGACGAAGATCATGATACATTTTGGTACTTCTAGGATGGATTGCAAACGGTGTGTTGTGCGCCTCCATCATGATTTCATACTTTAAATCAGGGTTGTTAGGAACACAAAGTCTGGAGTTGACTCGAAGTATTCCTTCTTCATCGATTCTTGCTTCCGGCATAGCACCTTCTTGCACTTTCTTCCTCATACGCATCAGCTCCAGGTCTGTAGCTTGAGCAGCTTTAACTTTATCGATTAAAGTCGGTTCTACTCGTATATTTGCCATCATCACATGGGTCCCTGGAGTCTTTAACTCTATCTCCATCCTTTACAAATCACACAAAATGGGCCTTTGTGTTGACAATATCGCACTCGTACTTGCATATGATCTTCTACTCAATGCGTCAGCTACCACGTTCGCTTTTCCAGGATGGCATTGAATGGTATGATCATAATCTTTCAACAGTTCAAGCCAACATCGTTGTCGCATGTTGAGTTTCTTTTGAGTGAAGAAATATTTGAGGCTTTTATGATTCGTAAAGATCTCCACCTTCTCCCCATACAAGTAATGCCTCCAAATTTTAAGTGCAAAGACAACAGCTGCCAAATCTAGATCATGAGTAGGATAATTCCTCTCATATTCCTTGAGTTGTCTTGATGCATAGGCTATGACTTTTTTGTGTTGCATGAAAACGCATCCCAACCCTTTGCTCGAAGCATCACTGTAGATGACAAATCCCTCCGAGCCAGATGGTATTATTAGAACAGGTGCTGAAATGAGTCTCCTCTTGAGTTCTTGAAAACTCTTCTCACATTCTTTGCTCCAACCAAACTTTGTATCTTTCCGAGTCAGCTGAGTTACTGGAGTAGCGATTCGAGAAAATCCTTCCACGAATCTCTGATAATAACCAGCTAAACCAAGAAAGCTACGTACTTCGGTCACTGATTTAGGTTGCTCCCAGCTTTGAATAGCTTCAATCTTTGTCGGGTCAACCGATATTCCACGACTTGATATTATGTGCCGTGCCCAAGGAATGCTACCTCCTCCAGCCAGAACTCGCATTTCTTCAACTTGGCATAAAGCTTGTATTCACGAAGCTTTTGGAGTACCAGCCTCAAGTGTTGCTCATGATCTTCACGGCTTTTGGAATAAATAAGGATGTCATCAATAAAGACGACCACAAAGTGATCCAAATATTCCTTGAATACCCGGTTCATCATATCCATGAAGGCAGCATGAGCATTAGTCAATTCAAAGGACATGACTAGGAATTCATAATGCCCGTACCGAGTTCTAAAAGCCGTCTTTGGAATATCCTCAGTTCTAACCTTCAGCTGATGATATCCGGAACGAAGATCGATCTTTGAAAAGAATTGTGCTCCTTGCAATTGGTTAAACAGGTCATCAATATGTGGCAATGGGTACCTGTTTTTGATGGTGACATGATTCAACTCCCGATAATCAATACAAAGTCGCATACTTCCATCTTTCTTCTTCACGAATAGCACAGGAGCACCCCAAGGAGAAGTACTAGGACGAATAAAGCCAATGTCTAACAATTCCTGCAGTTGGATCTTTAACTCCTGAAGTTCAATAGGGCTTTGGAAATAGGTTTTGTACCGGGTTCAAGGTCGATACAAAATTCAATTTCACGCTCTGGGGGTAGGCCAGGAAGTTCTTCAGGGAATACGTCAGGGAATTTATTAACAATAGAAATATCATTCAAAACTGACGTATTTTTGTTTAGATCCGTGACATGAGCTAAGAAAGCTTGACATCCGTTTTTCAATAAACGAATAGCTTTATGGCTTGAGATGACAGCGATTGATTTTAATGGTTTGGTTGCTTGAATTCGCATAATAGGTCGATTAGGAATATGAAAGCTAACAACCTTACGAAAATAATCAGTTTTTGCATGATGAGTAGTTAACCAATCAATCCCTAGAATCACGTCAAATGCAAGTATTTTTAATGAAATAAGATCGACAGGTAATGTGTGGGTACCAAATTGAACCAAACAAGACTTATAAACCGTAGATGTAATGAAGGTTTCTCCGAATGGAGTTTCAACAGATAAGTCAAAGTCTAATTTCTCCGGAATCAAATTTAATCGATGAGCGCAAGTAGGAGAAATAAAAGAATGGGTAGAACCAGTATCAAATAAAGTATAGACTTCGTTAGAGTTTATGATAAGCTTACCCGCGATAACTTCATTTGGGTTTCTCACTTGTTGGGAAGTCATGACAACCGCTCTCCCTTGAACTACCCGGCTTTGACTTGTCCGGGGTAGCATTTGGTGTCATCACTATCATTGGAATTGACTTTAATATAGGGCATATTCCACCCTCAACTGCTTCATCGTACTCCTGCTTCATGATCTGAATCATCAATCTTCGATCCATATCGAGTTCAGATTGACCGCTCTGTACAGGGTAATTCAAAACTCGATGTTGGGTTCTCCCAATTGCTGTCCAAAAAGAAAAATGTATATCATCTATTTTAGCCTTTTTGGATCGGACGTCTCTTTCTACAATATCAACACGTCGTGCGGCTTTTACCCACGCATCCTTCATTCTCACTCGTTCAGTTGTTTCTTCTTTCAGCTGATCCTTGATATTTGAATTATCAGATTCTAACTTTAATATCTTACACTCTGCCAAAGCGTAATTTTGTTCGAGCATCACATACCGGGTAACACAATTTTGAATCGTTACATCTCTGTGCTCCACGACCGCCTGCCGTTCTTCAGCCTGCTCTTCTAACTCATGAACACGATTTTGTAATTCTAAGTTTTGATCATAAATTTCTTCTAACCAATTCTCCTCAGGTTCCTCTTCTTCCTCACTCTCAGCTGCTACCTCTGTCACTAGCTCGGGTGCAACTATTAGTTCTTCACTTACCACATAGATATCTCTAATTTCTTCTTCGCCTGATATTACATTATCCTGGTTGGTGATTAGAGGTGCCACGGTCTCATTCACTCCATTGTTGACATTTTCAGCTGTCATTTTCAAATACTGCCACAAAACAAGTGTTAATTAACATGTCACATATTATCAATATACTCTGACCAACTAATTAAATAACAAATAAACTTAGGTAGGTCATACTAGTGAAAGAATTCCCAGTCTTTCCCCTCCTAGTTCTTGTCTCACACCTTAGCTAGGGATCATATCCCTAAGCTCTGATACCAACTGTGACGCCCCCAAAATTAGGTATACATCACCCATCTTGGGTCGTCAGATACAAAGTACAGAATACAAATACAACTTACTAATACAGCTGTCGTGTACAATACGACAAAACATAAACTGTGAGTTTGAATACAAATATTATCTTCTAGAGAGTATTCATACTCAAAAGGAGTCTTCATTATATTTATTAACACACTATTACATAGAATAGTGAGAACTACTAACTAATACTATCATTCGAACCATCACTCCGTTCCCCGACTTGCCCCAGCTACGTTCTCATTTCCTGAAGAGAACAGTGAAAGAAAGGGTGAGCTCAACTAGCCCAGTAAGAAATATTATGACTAAGATAATGCAGAATAAATTATCATTAGCCTTCAATAATGTTAAACTGATAAAATATAATAGACATCAAGTTTAACTGCAGCGGAACAAGCAATCCATTAAAAGAGTCAAGTAGAAAATAAACTCTACTATCTTTTATAATTTAAAATGTTTTTCAACACTGTGATCGCTGGGACTCAGCTTAATAAAATAATCCACATCATCGAATCACCCCTGCACTACGGACAAGGATATTCGTATATTCATTAATGGTCATGATCATGCCAACAACTGTCCATCAATGTACTACGGGCCAATGAGGACTTTTACCACATCATTTGTAACATTACGGTCATGATTATACCGAATAATCCATGGTCATAATCATACCAAGTCCATCTATGCACTACAGGCCACAGATGACTTTCAACATTTTATAAACATGAGGATGATGACAATGATATAAGAATTCAATAAAATAAGTTCAAGAATTAATTTATCCAAGAATTAACAACGTCCAAATTGTCAACATGATACTGCTTTGTGGAGTAAAATTCAAGAATGCTTAGAAGAATATTTTCATGAAAAGATACTGGATGAAACGCAATTATCAAGGATATTCCACAAATTTTATGGAGTATAGAAGTCAAAACTTAACCAACTGAGTACAATAAAGAATGGAATAACAAAAGAAATCACCATGCATGCGATAGACCGCACAGACAGGTTATTCCAACAGAATAATAAATAATAAAACCATGTCCGGTGTAAACGCACAGACAAGATATTCCGACAGAATAATAAATAATGGAACCAGGTCCGGCGTAAACGCACAGACAGGATATTCCGACAGAATAATAAATAATGGAACCAGGTCCGGTGTAAAACACACAGACATGATGTTCCAACAGAATAATAACAAGACGAAACCAGGTCCGGTGCAAAACACACAGACAGGATGTTCCAACAGAATAATAATAAAAACGGAACCAGGTCCGGTGTAAAACACACAGACAGGATGTTCCAACAGAATAATAGAAGAATGTCACCAAGTATAGGGTAGACCGCGTATACAGGTTATTCCAACAGAATAATAAGAAATGGAATAACAACAGTTCTCTTCATGAATAAGAAAGAATAACACCCCTTACCGTTCTAAAGAAGAGCTGAAGTAAGGAAGTAGTTAAGTAGCAGAATACTCTTCTTCTCTCTCTCTATAGTTTCTCTCTCTAGAGTTCAGTGAATTCGTAAGAAATAATGAAGGAATGAGCTGCTATTTATAGAAAAATAGAATGCATAGTAACTAATCTATGAACGGTCCAGATTGATTACTTTAATCTGACGATCCATATTTACAGAAAAATCTTTTAAATAAAATATAATATATTCTATTTATAGAATAACTTTAATAAAGTATTCTGTTTTATATAAAAAGATGTTTCTGTTTTATTACGTTAATAATACGAATAAAACAAAACGTCATTATCGCTAAATAATTCATATTATTAACTGACAATAATTGAATCAAACTGAGTGACTTCTCACATAAGCATTAATAATCAATACCGTGTGCTACTGTGCAACCACACGTATTACTGTACTTTTACTACCGAGTAGTTCAACAGTAACAATGGTAAAACTTCCGTCGTTATTTTTAATAAAATATTTTTGTCGTTTTCTCAATCCGACAATAATTCCATTGTGGGGTCCACCAATGATTGTGCCGTTGTACGAATATTCCCTGTTAAAACGAATATTTCCCGACCAATCAAATATTATATAACAACTTGCGTACTTTGTAAAATTTATAAATATTACCCACAACTATAACATTATATCAAATTAACTCCATAATATTCAAAAATGATATTTATAAAAAATTCATCTTTATTTATAAAAGTTGGGGTCTTACAAGAAAGTAGTTTCTAATTTACATTCATTAGGAGTTGTGCATTTAGGAATCAAAATACATATAATTAAATAAAATAAGACTTGACAGTTATTCCATGTCTTATATTTAATTGGGACATTGTATGGTGGAAGGATTGAATTGTACGATAAGTATTTACTAAAAGGTTCTTTTATTATTAATGTTGAAATCTATATTATCTGGAAAGTTGTTGATCGCTAAGGAGGTTTATCCCTATTGTAGAATAAATATTATTTATTTAAATAAATTAATAGTTTAATTTATTTATTTAAATAAGATTAGAATTGTTCTAATTGATTTATTCACAACCGGTTTAATATGGAGAACCTAAAGGGTCACACCATAAAAGGAAGAATAATTATTTAAGAAGTTAATGGCATAATTGTAATAATATATTAAGTATATTTAATTTAATCTATGGTGATAGAATAAATTAAATAGCTTAATATTTATTATTTAATATTTTAGAAATATTAAATATAAATTAATAAGAGGAGCATAATTAATATTATTACAATTATTATTATTTTTAATTTCTAAAATAGTTTATGAATTAATTTAATATAAGTACTCTCATTTATTCATAATAGGATTAGGATGCAAAATTAGTTAAAGGAGTTTAATTAATTATTCCTAATAAGATTAGGGAGCCCAATTAATTAAAGGAGTTTAATTAAATAAATAATACCTTATTTTAATTAAATAGGATTACCTGATATCTTTATGAGAGGAATCTTATATCAGATATCAAATATATATGATTCTAAAAGTTGGAGAGTACGCCCCATTTTTCTACAGAGAGAAAAAACTAGGGTTTTAGCCAATACACCCTTCTTCTTGAAAATTCTTCTTCCTTGGTGGATCACCTCTAAAGGCCATATACCTAGGTGGCTAACATTGATTAAAGGAAGGAATCTACCCGGAGATTCAAGGAGATCATGGAGAAGTAGGAGTTGAACTCGTAACTGTGGAAGCTAGTTTCTACAGCGGTATGATCCCATAATTTCTTATTTTTCGTTTTAATTAATAATGTGCATAAAGGATGATCCGGGTAATTGATTTGTGAAAAAAAAAAATTAAAATCTGATTTTACGTTGCTTCCGCTAATTTTGCAATTTGATTGCTACTTTGATCTTCACAAAACCTTACAAAAATCAAGTTTTTAGGCGTCTAAAGCTATCTGAAGTCTTCTTGGCCTCACTGTAAGATATTTCAGATTTTTAAGCTTTCTATTACTTATATATATTTATATCAACTAACGTTGAGAGTGGCTTTTTATTACTTTTATATATATATATATATATATATATATATATATATATATATATATATATATATATATATATATATATATTTACATTTCTATCAGGCGTGAAGTTTACTTCGTGTCCATTTACCGCTTATACATACATATATATATATATATACCGCTTTTATATAAATATCTACTTTAATCGCTTTCATAATGTAGATATTTAATCTTTCAGTCTGCGGACTAGATTTACCTAAATCTGTCTATTTCTCACTTTAACCAGTTCATGGTGACTAAACTGGAACCGTTGAAGCTGGAATGGTTTATATTTACTCAAATCTAGTCCTTTTTTCTAGATTTTGTATATATTGTTTTTTCATGTGAGCCTAGGAATCATGTGATCACAAATTTAGTCTTTGAATTTAGATTCGGTTCCCGTGATGGATATTTTCAGCTGCAGTCAGCTTGTAAATTATCTATGGTATCTGTGTAAGACCCCAATTTTATGAATAAAGATTAATTTTTCTCTAAATGTTATTTTGAATAATAAGGTGTGGATTTGATATAATATTATAGTTGTGGGTAATATTTATAAATTTTTCAAAGTAAGCAAGTTGTCATAAAATATTCGTTTGGTAGGGGAATATTCATTTTATCAGGAAATATTCATACGACGGCACAATCATTGGTGGACCCCACAACGAAATTACTGTCGGAGTTAGAAAAAGACATAAATAACTTTTATAAAAATAACGATAAAAGTTTTACCGTTAACTGTTGAAATACCGGTGATAAAAGTACAGTAATACGCGCGGTTACATAGTAGCACACGGTATTATACAGTATCTTTGATTATTGATGCTTACGTGAGAAGTCACTCAGTTTTATTCAATTATTACCACAATAATTGATGCATAGTATCTCACATTATTGATTCAATTATTGTCACAATATTTTATATTATTAAATAAATAATTGAGACGACAAAGTTATTCATATTATTATTTACATTATTGACAATGTCTAGAAAGTTCTGTCGAGGAAAGGGGTTTGGTCACCTAATTGGGCGCCAATACGGAGAAGTCCTTATTGGAAAGTCCCCTATTTCATGGGAATAATCTGGTTGTTAATATTGTTAGCTTATAATATTATTTATGAATAATTATTATGTGGTGGATATTGATTCAATTTTAATATAAATGAAGAAATTTAGCATGAAATATTTGTTGAAAGTTTGACAATTATCTTCTCCGATAAAATATTTATTCAAACATATTATTATAATTTTTTTATAATTTAAATTGTAATATTATTATAATATATAATTTTTAGCATGTGAATAAAAGTAGAATGAAGGTTATCATTTTGGATTTCAACCTTCCGTGCACATTTTGAATTCTCCTCTGCGTATTCTTTTTCCAAAGTGATGGTTGGTGGAGAGCTTTGCCTGCAAAGCTTATTTTCTAAGTTGGTGGGCATAATAGATTCTCCTACAAAGCAATTTTTCTCTAAATAGTGGGCTCCATCTATTAAAAATGGGAGGTTGGGCATTGAATGAAAAAGTTAGGCAAAGAAGAAGAAAAAAAATTAGGCATGGTTATTTAACTTTTCTCCCTCCGTTTCACTATAAATAGGGGGTAACCTTCCTTCCTAAACACACCTTCAATATCAGAAATTCTTATTCTATATTATTGTCAGTATTTCTCTTGAATATAAGGATACTTTGAGTGTAGCTTTTTGTGCAAAATTTTCTCAGAATAATATCTGATATTCTAGTCAAATCTAATTTCTACTAAGGTAAATGTTATTATTTTATTGCAATACTCGTAAGAATTTTTTTTTTCATACTCCATATTATGTAAGAGATATTATTTCATTTCATATTCCTAAATTTAAACTGATTGTGGTAAGTATTGCTTCCATACTCCTTGAAATTAGTAGAATATCCTTGAAATTTGCGCTTCATCTAGTATCATTTCACATGGGTATTTTTCTGAACATTCTTGTTAAATTTTAATCTCTTTATGTCGGGGTACTATTCACGAAGTAATATTCATAGGATACTATTCACTCGGGTTCTATTCACCCAGGTACTATTCATGACAAAAAATCATTTCTTTTCTGTCTGAATTATTTTTACATGAATATTATTCTTGAATTTTACTCTACAAAGCAGTTATCATGTTGACAATTTGGATATTTTTAAACTCTGGATAAATTGAATTATAAATCTTTAATATTTATTCTTGATCTCGTTTGATTGAATTCTTATATCATTGTCCATCTTCATGCTTATATTGTGATGAAAGTCATCTTTGGCCCGTAGTGCATAGATACACTATTGATTGGTATGATTATGACCAGGAATTATGTATCGGTATAATCATGACATATAATATTACAAATGATGTGGTAAAAGTTCTCATTGGCCCGTAGTGCATTGATGGGCAGTTGTTGGCATGATCTTAACCATTGGTGATAATAACGAATATCCTTGGCCCGTAGTGCATGGATAATTCGTGGATGTGATACTATTGAATAGCCTTGGCCCGTAGTGCATGGATAATTCAGTGATGTAGATTATTTATTGAGTTGTGTTACAGCGATAAAATATTGATGATAAACTTTTAAATCATAAAAGATTGTAGATATCATGCTCTACTTGACTCTTCTAATGCATTGTTTGTTCCACTGCAGTTAAACTTATTGTCTATTCTTTTTCTATCAGTTTAACACTGTTGAAGGCTAACGATAATTTATTCTACATTATCTTAGTCATAATATTCTTTATTGCGCTAGTTGAGCTCACCCTTTTCTTTCATTGTTCTCTTCAGAAAATGAGAATATAGATGAGACTAGTCGGGGAATGGAGTGATGGTCCAAGATGGTGACTATAGTAGTCCTCACTATTTTATGAAATAGTGTGATAATAATTATAATGAGGACTCCATTTTAGTTTGGATATTGTCTACGAAACAATATCCGTGTTAAAACTCTCAGCTACGTTTTTGTCATATTGTATAAATGAAGTTTGTATTTGAATTTTGTACCATATATTTGTCAACTCAGAACGGGTTGTGCACCCCGGGTAGCCGTAGGTACATCTGTGGTTGCCGCGGGTACACCTGCGGCTCCCCTCTCTATAAATAGAGGGCTTGGGGTGGTCATTTTAAGAGAGGAAAAGGCGAGGAAGCCCTGTCCAATTTGCTCTGTACACACTATAAATTGAGTGCTTTCTCATTTCAAACACCTGTGAGCTTATATTTGGCTCATTTTTATCGGTGGGAACCGAGTGTTCATCCATTTAAAGCTATTGAAGTCTTCTTTGGCAGTCCACTATAAGCCTTCTTACATTACTTAAAGCCTTTCCTCCACTTCTTGCACACACTATTATTCACGTTGAGAATCGCGTGTGTGCGTATGTCCAGGCCGTCGGTCCGTGATTTTTATTGCTTATATATATATATATATATATATATATATATATATCCTCGAATTCGAATTAACGAATTGAGCCTATATCGATATATATCCAGTGCGTTTACAGCTTTTATATAAATATATTTATATTTCTGTCAGGCCTGGAGTTTACTTCGTGGCCATTTACTACTTATATATATATATATATATATATATATATATATACACACACACACACACACACACACACACATTTAGTCCCGCCTGGAGTTTTCTTCGTGGCGGTTGATTGTATTTATATATTTACATTTTTTGTCTCGCCTGGAGTCTACTTCGTGGCGGTTGATTGTTTATATATATATATATATATATATATATATATATATATATATATATATAACTGTTTACAGCTTTCATACATACTGCATCATCATGTGAGCCTAGGAATCATGTGATCACAGATTCAGTCTCCTGAATCTAGATTTGGTTCCCGTGATGGACATTTTCAGTTGTGACTAGCTTGTAAATTATTCACGATGTTTGAATTTCCTTAGACGGCTCTCATGTCCACAAGGAATTCGGCATTGCTTTTTGTCTTATTTTCTCGAAGATGCTTCGCATCTCGAAAATAAAAGCAATCAAGCCGAACACATAATAAAATGGAAGTATCAAAGGCCTCAATTACTATTGAGCATAAGGGTTTGAAAAACTTCTTTTACAAAACATCATTGCTATATCTTGTTAAAATTGAACTTCTATACAAAATTCAAACCCTTTGTATATAGGTGCAAACGAGGCATAGCACTACTTCCAAATAACTACACATTGACCTACACACACACACATTTAGGTAAAGGTTTAAATTGAAAAATGGCGGTCACCGTGGTAACACGGATGTCGGGGGGTGCCTAACACCTTACCTCCACATAATCAAGCCCCCGGACCCTAACGAATCTCGGTTTCACAGACCAGTCAAATAGTGTCACATCACTAGGTCAATGTGCAAATATTTTCTCGGTTGAGTTGGTGCAACCATTTAAAAATACCAACTGGTGAATCTTACTGTCCAATCGTCGAGATATACATGTCGGACCTTTTCACAACTTGTTTTTTTCAAACAAATCTCACCTAACATGAGAACACCAAAAGACAAGAACAGAAAAGAGACAAATAAAAATTTCGACGTCGACAGGTGCGACTCTGCTGGGGACATCCAGTAAGAGGGCTTAAGCCACTATTACAAACTTTTCAAAACCATTATCTATTTGTGAGTGGATGTTACATTTTCATTTGAATGAATGTGCACGAATGCATTTAATTATTGCACCTAGTGCTTAGCACTATATCTGCTTTTGATATTTGTGCTTCGAAAATGTCGTCATTTTCATATGGTGAGACACGTTGTATGTGAATGTATGTTGTGTGGTTCCTCCACCAGGAGGCTATCATGTCGGTGTTTGATTACTGGACTCGTAGAAAGACTAATTCTAACGAGGCTCAGGAAAGGCACCACCCGGATTCGCTCTAGTTGAAAGACCGGATTAACTTCTCGTCAAGTAAATTGCGATGATCTGGGAACCTTCATGCCAAAAAGCCGTAAGAGTAGCCTAAGATAGGTCAGCCTCTGATAAACCAAACGCGGAGGAAAGTCTCTTCATATTTTCCCATTTCAATTACTTGTAAATTCAATTACTTGTTATTTCATTTCCATGTCAATCTCAAATGTAATGGAAAATATAAGGAAAATATGTACATGCATTCCCTTTATATCAAAACGTGACATGCTATCTTGTCAACTGACATCCGTTTCGCAGGACGATACTCCTAAACGGACACATTATGTAATATTTTTACATTCACTAAGACTAAACTACATAACTCTTTTTGTAGGGATATAATTGGTCCAGTAACTCGTTCAAAATCAAAAAAGGCAACGAGCCTACAGCCAAGCATGGCTTCATCTGGCCAGTCTAATCCTACTCCTGTCTCTCGCGAGGAGTTCGAAGGGTTAAGTAACATAGTTACAGAGTTAGTTTTTCTGCTCAAAGAACTGCACAAATCCACTCAGGGTCCACGAATGCCCATACATACAGAATCCTCTGCACATGGAGGATCTCAGGGATCGAACAAAGAAATTCATGTACCTGAATCTCAGTTGGATAAAACCAGCAAAACTCTCTGAAACCACCCATCTTAAAGAAGATCCAAACACCGGTGATATCAGGAAAAAAGTCCTACAAATGGAAGAGACCATTCGGTCTATCAAAGGGACTGGAGAGCATGGGAGTGTTTCGTATAAAGACCTTTGTATCTTCCCTGGGGTTCATTATCCAGAGAAGTTCAAGACTCCCGATTTTGAAAAGTATGATGGATAGGGAGATCATTACACACATTTGAAAGTCTTCATTGGGAAGCTCGGATCTTATGCCGAGGATGAAAAGCTCATAATGCAGCTGTTTCAGAAGAGTCTAACTGGTGAAGCTAGATCATGGTATACCAGATTGGTCAACTCAAAAATTCATAGCTGGGAGGAGCTAGCTCATGGTTTCCTCAGTCAGCACTATTTTCAAACTCAAATGGCTCCTGACCGGTACCAAATTACCAAGGTCAAGAAACAAGCTAGTAAGTCTCTCAAAGAGTATGCCAAAACATAGAGGCGTCTGGCTGCTCAAGTTATTCCATCTATGACTGAGTCTGAAATGGTGATGACCTTCATAGATATTCAAGAAGCTCCCTTTTATGAGAGAGTTTTAGCTGGCATTGGCAAACCATTCTCTAAAATGATTAAACACGGAGAAATGGCTGAGATAGGATTGAAATCTAGAAAGATTCAAGACCTTGTCGCTCTCAAAGCTGTAGCTGAGCACATCTAGTCTGGAAGTTATGGAAACAACCGCCGGAGGGTCCATAAGACGAAAGAGGAGGATGTTTCCTTGATATTAGAAGGAAAAAAAGGCAGTCAAAGCCTGCCTATTCAGAGGAGATATTACTCCCCTTTTCTAGCTCAGTCTTCAAACCCTCTATTTCCAAAAGGTGGAGAAGTCAGACGCACTCGAGTGTTCACACCCTTTCGCTCGAGAATATTCTCAATCTTCTAACAACTCAAAAGAAAATTACCCATCTTCTTCCACCAGCCAACTCGAGTGGGAAGGGTTTCAATGCTAGTCAGAAATGTGCTTATCATACTAGAGCTCCAGGCCATGATACTCAGGATTATTGGGCCTTGAAGCACAAGATCCAAGATTTAATTGACAATGGTGAGATCGTGGTGACTAAACCCGACCAACCTCATGTGCAAGACAACCCTCTTCCTTAACACAAAGAAGAGGAGGTTAACATGATTAATTGGAGTAGTGGACAGACTTCCCACTCCATTGGTGGATCTTCCCAAACGAGGAAGGATAGTGCTGACAAGTGGGATTATGCACAGTTCCAATTTATGATGGAACGAAAAATGAAGGCGCTGCGCGAGTAAGTTAATCAATTGGCAGAATTGGTGGTCCATCAACACCAAGTCACACGTCAATTATTCAGCCAGGAGCATGCTAGCCTCCTTCCCCTTGTTACAAACACTCAACCGCGTACTCTAGAAAATGAAACACTAGAGGATAAAATTATAAAAAGAGCAAACGCCGAAGCCCGTCGGGACTTAACCAACAAAAGGGAGTTTACCTATTTAGGCCAACCGATGGAAGAGATATTACAGATGCTGATCAATGAAGGAAGAATCATAGCTTTGCTACAACCAATCAGCCCGCGTTCAAGACAATTTGATTTTAATGTAGTGTGCCAATACCAGTTCCATTCTCGCGGTCACATCACTGAAGAATGCTGGGCACTCCGCCACCTTATTCATAATCTAATTGACAGCGGTGTCCTATAAATGACAGACAATGACGTTGTATTACTGGAGAGTAAGGACGCATTTCCTACAAAGTGGAAGGAAGTCGTAGCAGTTATATCTTCTAAGACAGACCCTCACATACAATTCAACCTGTTCAGCTCAAGGGTATTGAAAATCCTTTGAAAGTGGCTGCACCAGAGCCAGTCATCTTGCCATTCAGACCACAATATCCTGTTGTCAGCCTACAGAAAGTTCCATGGAATTATGGAGATGTTGAAGGATCCACATCCCATATAATTGCTTCAGTGTCGAAAGAGAATCCACTGTATCTTCCCCAACGGGTGATGAAACCCGCCATTAAATCAAATGGAAAGTTTCCATGGAAAAGATTGAAAAATTCCTCCGTACTATGGGACATAATGAAGCCAAGGTGGTTTTAAGCTTGAAAGAAGCTCCACAACAGGTTTCCATACTGGACTTGGTATTTTCCTTAGAGGATCACCGGAAGATGTTACTAAGAGTTTTAGAAGAAGCTCACTTGCCAAAATTAGTGGATGTCGAAAAGTTCCATCACCTAGTAGACCATATTTTTACCATCAATGTGATATCATTCATTGATGATGACATACCTCCCGAAGGGACGGGTCATTGCAAGCTGTTGCACGTAGCGGTTCTGTCCTCCGGATACGTGGTCGCAAGAGTATTGATAGATGGAGGGTCTTCCTTGAATATCTGCCTTTATGCCACCTTGGAGAAGATGAATATCAATCTCAACAGGATCCAAAGTAATCATACAATTATCAAAGCTTTCGATGGATCCTGACGAAATGTTATCGGGGAGATTGAAATACCTGTGGAGATTGGTCAACACACATTCTGCGTATCCTTTCATGTGCTCAAAATAGCTACAGGATACAACCTACTCTTGGGAAGACTGTGGATTCATATGGCTAGAGCCGTCCCGTCCAACCTTCATCAATAACTCAAATACATCATTAACAACAGCCTGGTCACTGTTAATGCTGAGCCAGAATATCCTGAACAGGGTGACATCCCACTCATCAGTTTCAATTTAGAAGTTGAGTTTGTCAGCTTTCATACCCTGGAGGTGTGCAAACTCACTACCACCCTATTGGGGTGCCACCTCTTATACCCAAAATTTGTGAGAGCCCCAAATCCAGGTCCCGAATCTCTCTTTCTCTCTTGGTGTTTTGATGGTTTGGGAGAAAATAGAAGAAGAGGAATGGTGGAGAATGAAATGGAAATAAAATAAAATGTAACAAGATGTTGGTGAAATAAAATGGGATGCTAATGTCCCCCATGTTCTTTTTGTCCCTTGGACAAAAGGGTTAGCCTTATCCCTTCCTAATCATGCCATTAAGGATGCTAATTAGATTTTCCACCAATGGTGGCATGACACACTTGTCCTTGTGTGTAAGACTTCCTACTTTTAGAACTTGATTAGCTTGATTTCTTTGCCTTAAAAGGCTTAACATGTCTAGATATTCTCTGCCCAATAACTTATCCATTTTGCCTTTATTTTAAAGCGCAAATTAGATTAATCAAATGTCTAAAATACCCTTAATCAAATAGGCTAAGTGTGGGCTTGCATTTTATTTCCTTTGGGCTTCTCCTTTAATTGTTTTGGGCCATACAATAAACATAGTCTAACAATTTTAATATATATTACCCTAATTGTTTATTTAGGGTTTCTATTCTCAATCTTATGGAATTTAATTAATATACATGTGACTTTAGCTCATAACCCAATTAGGTTTACAAGAAATATGTTTAAAATTATTAGTCAATTGAAATAACAAGATTATCCACTTAAGTTAGAATACATATTAAATACTAACCTTTCCTTATTACCATAACCCTTAGGTTATTTAATTGTCTCACCTAATGCATAATTAGCTTACGAAGCTTTCATTTTTTAATGAAATCTATAAATATATATATCCATAACTATAGTATATATGTTTATTGATCCATGCACCACTTCACATATGTTGTCACATATTAAATCACTGTATAACATAAAGTTTTAAATATAAATAATGTACATACATATATAGTGACTTAAAATTCACGGTTATTAACCCTTAGGGTTTTCAAAAATAGAAAATTAATATTTTTAAATTGTAATTAGGATTCTCGAATTAAATTAAACTTTTCCATTCATAAATCAATCTTGTTAATTAGGATTACTTTATCCCTTACTGTTTAGCCTACACTCAAGGCAAGTTTTCTTATTCTATCTTGTTTATGTTGAGCAAGTTTACTGTTTCTAGTTCAATTACAATTACGCAAGTTTTCTAACTCTACACTTTCGTTGAACTGGTTTATTTTCGTTGAGCAAGTTTTCTTTCATCGAGAAAATTCTTAACTCTAATTATATTGTGCAAGTTTCCTAAACCTTATTCTTATGTTGAACAAGTTTCTATAATCTTTAACTTGTTACTTAGCATGCAAGTTCCACATTCTGATATATTACTATTGAACAAGTTATATCATTCAATTTACTATTTGTTATGCATGCTCAGTATTCAATTCTAAATAACCTTAGCTTAATAGTGTTCAAGTAAGGTATGTTATGTTATTCAATACTTATGCTATTAGATTATTCCTAAAGCATGACCTTAATTTACAATGTCGATTCAGTTATGATTTATTCCATAGCATAACGTTATTACCTTTTTATTCAACTAATCCTTAGTTGATGTTTGTTGAATTCAAAATTACATTGAAACATATCCAAACCAAACTTACTTTGGGGCGGACTTGTATTCTGAATACTAAGATGAACAACCCTATTATTAGGGGATAATTTACGCATAGCGTTGAAATGTTTGTGCACAATACATTGTACGAAGGACTGATCCCCCTAAGTACGAGGAGTCCCTATAGTCTTACGACTGTTAAAGTTTAAGTTGAAAGATTACTTATAACTATGGACATAGTTTGTTGTCTTATGACCCTCAGATATATATTTCATGATTTTGATTATCATTAATAGAACATGTTGTTCAGTTCTATTGAGCCTATTATTTGGCAGTCGTTGTAAAATTTTATTCATTATCATTTCAAGTGGATATTGTTTGCTCACTCTTTCTTATCTAAATATTACAGCTAAAGTTAAGAAGGTCGATGTACCTAGCACCAGTAAAGGAAAAGGAAAGATGAATAAGTATTGAAGACTTGTAATCATGTTGACATTTAATCGTCAGACTTTATTTTAATTATTGTAATGAAGTTATTTAATTTTCTGCATTTGAATGTTTATATTTAAAGGTTAAATAACTTGGGAGATTTTTATTAATGTAATCCTTTAATGGGAAGGTTTATTATTAAATTTTATTATGATTGGGTAGTTAGATATGAATGTTTTTATCAAGTGAACACCAAATCCTGTGGGAATGAAGTACTCAGATTTGGGGGTGTCACATCTTCAGATAGTCGACTCATGTCGTGGACGAGCTCGTGGAGCTGATTCTTGGATTGAGCAATGTCTTCACGATTTTCTTGGAGCATAGACTCAGTTCGAGATTCTTTCTTCTATAGAATGGTCAAGACAGTTTCTGTTTGTTACATTTGGCCCATGGAAAATGCTTGGAATTCTTTCATTGAAGTTCGTAGACTTGTGAGACTTTCCATCATAAGATTATTTTGGGATTCCTGAGTATTCTACAAAATGAGAACTGCTTCCCTTTGTTTCTTGGCAGCCTGAAAGTGAATTCGATCCCTTTCATTGATACTCTGAATCATTTCCTTTATGATCTCTCTAAGCTTCTTTGTAAGCTCAATACTTAGATTGTTGGGGAGGGTGTTGGCAGCGTTGATCAAATGAGTCAGCCTCAGATGAACAAGGTCTGAGTGATCCTCAAGATCTTCTTGTATGTCCTTGGTCACCTTCTGAGATGCTTTAGACAACTCCATTTTGGTATGAAGATCTGATATGAGCTCAAGGAGTTGTTGATTATTTGGAGGAGAGGCTCTAGTATATTGATCTTGCATATTGCAGAGAGCAAGATCAAGATCGAAATAGTTATTTGTTGATGAGGAAGGGATATCTGATGGAGGAGCAGGTGTGTGAGGTTGAGTCTCAGGAGGAGGTGACTCTACGATTTGAGCAGGTGACTCTATGATTGGATTTGGATCAATAATCATAGAGTGAGAGATGATAGGAGACTGGATCAATACAAAAATAGGCACATTTGGTTCATCAGTTACAGAGTGTTGAGATTCTGTAACTGAAAATTGGTTAAGTAGATGAAGTATCACTTCCAACCATCTTGGCAATTCGTAGAATTGGTTGAGAATTGATGGTAGACAGTGACTTACTCTGAAAGAGATGGGAATAGATTGTACCTCACGCCCATTTTCTGAAGAGGAATCATTAGTGATCAGCTTTTGGACAAAAGTGTGGTTGCCTGGGAATCCATGAGCTAGCACAGAGATTGCTGGATAGGCTTTGAAGGTCCAGAACATGTAATCCCAGGAGTTGAGGATTTGGGCTCTGTGAAAGGGCATCATAGGTAGATATGAGAACAGTTAATTGTAGTTGGCTCTCCTATATCCATCCCAGCCCACTACGATGATCTCAACTTTATCATCCTCTTCTTCTTCCTTGTCTTCATTTAAAATTTCCACTACATCAATCATCTCCACTTCTCTTCTTTGCCCTTCTGCTCTCTCATCCTCCATAGCTTCCATCCTTTCTATTTCTATAGTTTCTGAAGCTAGGATCTCTTGAGGGACTGAGGAGGGTTCATGATGATTTCTTGACAATTCCTCCTCAGTTGTAGCCTTTTCTGACATAGGGACTTCGTGAGGCTCCCCCTCAATTTGATCATTTATTTGAACTTCAAGCAGCTCCCCCTCAACTGGAGCATTCTCTAGTGTAGGAACGTTAGGAAACTCCCTCTCAAATCGAGCTGTATTTTCTTACTAGCTTCGGGTAGCCCTTTCTCAACAGCTATTCTTCTGTCTTCCTCCTTTAATACTCCTTCATTAACAAGAATTTATTTCTTGGCAAGCTATCTCTTTGTCTTCCTAAGCTGAGCCACAGCCTCAGTACTTTCTTCAACTTCAGCTCTGAAGGTTTGATCAGGCTGAGAACTTATTGCAGCATCCACTTCTAGAGTGATGTCAAGTCTAGACTCTACGATCTGTGGTAACTCTACGATCGAAGAGAACGAAGACTTCTTTGACTTATGGCTGCATTTTCCTTTCTTAAGCAGCTGAGAGATGGTAGCTTTGTTTTCTTCTTCCTCATAATGTTGTTCTTTCCCCTTTAATTTCTTCAGAGTTTCAGTGCCTGAACTCTCTTAAGGTGCATCAGTATTTGAACCTTGAGGCTCCTCTGTCATTTGAGCCTTCACTTTTCTCTTACCCTTGCTTTTTCTGACCAAAGAAATGGGTTCCTCTTTATTGTTTTCTTCTTCTTCATCAGTTTTCTTTACAACTGACATATTTCCTGGTAGCCTAGATTCCTTCGCTTCACCAGTTCTTCCACTGGATTCAGACATCATTCTGACATTTTCTACTGGATTTCTTTTCCAGTTTTGAAATAGCTGATGGGTCATCCTTCTGTTGGGATTGATAGATTCTCCTTAATTATCCCCAATTTTATCACCCAGTGTTGATTGCAGGATGATGCTTATAAACCGCCCGTAGAGCATCTTTCCAGAGCTCTTTGATTTCTTTGAACTAAGTATCCACTTACCAATCCAATCGATGAGTAGGGCCCCATAGTTGAGTTGAATCCCAAAGCAGATTGATGTCATGAGCTTAAGTTGTACTTCATTCACAGAGTCATGGCCAGAGCTCTTACAGCATATGCATTTCCCAACAATGTCAGCTAAAAACTCATACCTTTGGGGAAACTCTTTCTTCTTGTACCCCTTGACGGTCTAAAGCTTTTTGTGATGCATCTTCCTCAGACCTTCATGAAAGTCGATGACCTCCATCAACAGAAGCCCATTTAATTTGAAACCTAGGGCTAGGTTTATATCTTCATATTTGAGTTTAATTTGCTCCCCCTTGACCCTTGTGGTGATTACGTCATTCTCAGAAGCTCCATTTCTGTAGAACTCTTTTACCAACTTCGGGTAGATCCATGTGCTGGTGCCTAGAGTTTCTTCAAGACCAGCTTTCTTCAACAGAGACAGAATTTTGTGGAATTGAGAGTCAGCTATCTTGAACTCATCAAAACAGATATGGTAACTAGTGATAACATTTGAAGCTGCCATTAATTTCCTTGTACTGAGGTTGGTTGAGCGTTTTTGACAGCTAGGGTTTCTACTAGTAGAGAGAGAGAGGAATAACTTTTTAAACTTCTGAGGTGAGTTTTCAAAAAAGATCTTTTCAAACTGTACTTGTAACTTCCCTCCTCCTGATCTGCTTAGTGGGGCATGTGTCAAGTCCTGCTTGGCTCCACGATTTTAACTGATGTGGAAATTACTGATCTGCCCTTAGCTCCCCCTGAGCTAGTATATCCTTTGGGAGGACTACGATCATCGAGGTTACACTACGATCGTTGAGGTTGCACTACGATCGTTGAGGTTACACTGCGATCGTTGAGTTCACTGCTAAATCTGCTCTAGGAACGTTGTCTGCCCTGGTCCTTGTGATGAACTTTGACTTAGCATTCCTTCCGAGTTAAGGTAGCTCTGGAAGGGCCAACCTCTTAGAATGAACTAAGGATCAGGTTTGTCCCTGAGGCGCTTATCAGAGGGATTGCTTGGATTTGTTAGGAATGTTGTCATCATAGGATATTTCTTTGTCATGTTGAGGCAGCTGTATGATCGTGGTCCTTCATGTCAAGGCAGCTCTACGATTGTGGTCCTTCTTTAGTCATCTCTATGATTTTGAACATAGCCTTTATATCTGCATAGTTAACGTAAACTAGAGCACATAGTTTATGGTTGTAAATTTAGCATGCCTAATTCACTTATCAATTTATTAAATCTGGAATCATCTAGAGACTTTGTAAAGACATCAACAAGTTAATTTTTAGTAGGGATGTATTGTAAAGATATGGTTCCATTTTGAACATGATCCCTAATAAAATGATATCTTATTTCTATATGCTTAGTCCTAGAATGCATGACAGGATTGTGTGTTATTGCTATGGCACTTGTGTTATCACAATGAACAGGTATAGATTTAAAATCAAACCCATAGTCTGCTAGCTGATTTTTCATCCATAAGATTTGAGCACAATAGCTACCAGCAGCAATGTATTCAGCTTTTGCTGTTGAGGTAGATACTGAGTTTTGCTTCTTGCTAAACTAGGACACAAGTCTGTTTCCTAGCAACTGATAGGTGCCACTGGTACTTTTTCTATCGATTTTACAGCCTACAAAATCAGCATCTATATATCCTGTTAGATCAAAGGAGGACTCCTTAGGATACCAAAGTCCCAAGTGAGGTGTGCCTTTGAGATACCTGAAAATCCTTTTTACAGCAATTAAGTGTGATTCCCTAGGTTGGCTTGGAATCTAGCACAAATGCATGTTGAAAACATTATATCTGGTCTATTGGCAGTTAGATATAGAAGGGAGCCTATCATACCTTTGTATAGAGTTATATCAATACTTTTACCTTTCTCATCTTTGTCAAGCTTGGTAGCTAGAGCAATTGGTGTTTTTATGGGAGAGGCTGATTCCATGCCATACTTTTTAAGTAAGTCTTTAATGTACTTGGCTTGGTTTATGAAGATTCCTTCATCAGTCTGCTCTACTTGCAATCCAAGGAAGAAGTTCAGCTCACCCATCATGCTCATTTCAAACTTGCTCTGCATAAGCTTGGCAAATCTCTTACACAGTTTTTCATCAGTAGAGCCAAAGATAATTTCATCAACATATATTTGAACTAATAAGACTTTGTCTTTGTGCTTTCTAAGAAATAATGTGGTATCTACTCTACCTCTAGTGAAATCATTTTCAATAAGAAAGTTAGTTAGTGTTTTATACCATGCTCTAATTGCTTGTTTAAGACCATATAAGGCTTTATCTAATATATAGATATAATTAGAGAAAGTTGAATTGATGAAGCCTGGAGGTTGTTCCACATATACTTCTTCTTGGAGTTCACCATTCAGGAATGCACTTTTGACATCCATCTGAAAGACTTTGAACTTCATGTGGGCAGCAAAGGCAAGGAATATTCTGATGGCTCGTAACCTGGCAACAGGTGTGAAGGTCTCGTCATAGTTAATGCCTTTTTCTTGAGAGTAACCTTTAGCTACTAGTCTTACCTTATTCCTTGTTATTACTCCATCTTCATCCATCTTGTTTCTGAAGACCCACTTGGTGCCAATGACTGGATGGCTTCTTGGTCTTAGAACTAATCTCCATACTTTACTTCTTTCAAACTGATTTAGTTCTTCTTGCATGGCTTCTATCCAACTTGAGTCTTCCATAGCATCTTTTATCTTCTTGGGTTCCATTTGTGACAGAAAGCTTAGATAGAAACACTCATTCTAGGTGGCAGATCTTGTCTTGACTCTTGTATTTGGATCTCCAATGATTAGGTCTTAAGTGTGATCTCTTGCCCATCTGTTTCCTGTAGGAACATCTGACCTGATGCCTTCTTGTATAAATTCTTCAAGATCAACCTCTGCTTCTTGATGTAGAGGTTCATTGTCTGGCGTAGTTCTCTCTACGATCTCCTCTCCTGGCTCGGCGATTTCATTTTTTGGGACTACGATCGTAGTGTTGAGCTCGACGGCCTCGTTCGTAGTGTCTGAATTGTCGTTCGTAGTGTTTTGAGAGACAGTTTTGTCCAAGTCTGTTTCATCGAAGATGATGTGAATTGATACTTCAACACTTAGTGTCTTCTTGTTGAACACTCTGTAAGCCTTACTATCTGTGGCATATCCGAGAAAGATTCCTTCGTCTGACTTGGGCTGAAACTTTGTCAGATACTATTTTCCATTGTTGAGAATATAGCATGCACAGCCGAACACATGAAACTAGCTGACATTTGGCTTTCTTCCTTTCCACAGCTCGTAGGGAGTCTTCTTTATTGTAGAGTACACAAGCGATCTGTTCTGAGTGTAGCATGCAGTGTTGATAGCTTCTGTCCAGAAGTATTCAGGCAGATGGGTTGTTGCTAGTAGAGTTCTTCTAGCCTCTATCAACGTTTGGTTCTTTCTCTCAACTACTTCGTTCTGCTGAGGAGTTCGTGGAGCTGAGAAGTTGTGACTGATGTCATTGTCTGTGCAGAACTGGTCCATCTTAGAGAAGTTGAATTCTCTACCATGATCACTCCTTATAGCCTTGATTTTCTCCCCTTTCTCGTTCATCTCCAGCTTGAACATCTTGATTAGTTGGGAGCTTGTTTCATCTTTTGAGTTCAGAAAGAACACCCATGTAAATCTGGTATAGTCATCCGCTACGACCAATGAGTATCTCTTCCCTCCAAGGCTTGTTGTTGGAATTGGCCTAAATAGATCCATGTGAAGCAACTGCAGAGGCTTGTCAATTGAGTTGACTGTTTTGCTCTTGAATGAGCTTCTAGTCTGTTTTCCAAGCTGACAGGTGTTGCATGGCTTTTCTTTGATAAAGCTGAGCTTGGGTAAGCCTGCTACTAGATCCTTGGAGGCCAATTTTGACATGCTTTTGAAGTTTAGATGAGATAACCTTCTATGCCATAACCAGCTCATTTCTTCAGAAGCTTTAGCCATAAAGCATATTGTCTCGTTAGAACTCAGTTGACCAAGATTAACACTGTAGACATTTCCTTCTCTTGTTCCGGTCAGCTTTATAGAGGATGTCTTCAGATCTCTGACTTGACATTAATTGTTTGAGGAAGGTAACTTGATGACCCTTGGCGCAGAGTTAGGTTATGCTCAGAAGATTGTGCTTTAGTCCTTCCACATAAGCTACTTTACTGAAAGACACTGCACCATTCCCAGCTGAGCCATATCCTCTTGTCTTGCTAGAGCCATTGTCTCCAAAGATGATTGACGGACCCTCCTTCTCTATGAAGTTAGACAGGAGGGCTTTATTCCCGGTCATGTGCCTTGAGCATCCACTGTCCAGATACCAGGTTGTGATCGTGGAGCTCTGCTCCTGTGGTAAGATTAAACTCTCATTTTGGTACCCATACTTGCATGGGTCCTACTTTGTTAGTACCCTTGGGAACCCAAATTTGGTTGATTCTGGGGTCTCATATGCATAGGATTATTGTAGCATATAGCAGCCTTATGACCAATCTTATTACATACAAAACATCTAATATGATGCATGCTAGTGTGTGTATGTGGATTCTTCCTCTATTTGAACTTATGTGGGTTATTGACAATCCTTCCTTTATACTGGCTCTTCTTTCTCCATGTATCCTTTTGATTCATGATTTGTGAAGAGTGAAGCTTAATTCTATTGTTCCTACCAAGTTTGTTCGTGGAGTTGATTTTACTCGACTCTACGACCCTTCGAGGTTTGAGAGTAGTGACTAAGTTACTTTTCTTTTTTCTGAATCCTAGGCCAGCATAGGATCCATTATGCCTTGAGACATGGATTGGATCAGAAGAGCAGAGATGGACTGGTTCTTCCTTCTGTGAGGATTTCACAAATGTAATGCTTCTATTAAAATTTAAAACATTACTAGAGCTAGTGTCCTTTATCTTTTCCACGTATGGTTCTGAGGTAGATTGCCCAAAACCTAAACCTGTTCTGTTAGATGCACTTCTCTAACTGGAGATCAGGGAGTCCATGGAAGAAGAGGATTTATTCCATGTAGAGATTGTCTTTTCTAGTTCCTCAATCTTAGAGGTTAGATTTGACTCTCTTTGTGCATTAAGTTCATTGGTCTATTTTAAGAGCTTATTCTTAGCTTCAAATTTGGAGAGAGAATTAGTACTTAGAAGAGTTGTTTCCATTTCTTCCTGAACTTTCTCTTTCTCTTTTTGAAGAAGAGAATAATCTTTAAACAGAACTCTGAACTATTTCATGTATTGATGCAGATCAGATGTTATGCCATGTAGTGCAGTTCTTAAATCATTAATATCTACATCAGGAGAGAGTCAAATACCTCATCTATACATACTTCATGAATGTCAGAACTCTTCTTATCCTTTGCACGTTTGGCCATTAGACATAGATTTGCTATTAGAGGATCTTCATCATCTCCAGATTCGGGAGTTGAGTCGTTGTCTGAGTCACTCCACGATCCTCCGGCCACAAGACTTTTGTCTTTCTTCTAGAGCCTCTTGTTACCTTTGAATTCTTCTTTGAATTTGATTTCCTCTTTAGTTCTTCTCTAAAAGGTTTGTTGCAATTTGTAATGAAATGACCAGGCATCTTGCAGTTGTAGCATAAGTTATTTATCTGCTCCTGGTTGTTGTAGTTGTTGAATTTCTTAGGTTTGCTAATTTTGCCTTTACGCATGAACTTTTTGAGTCTTTTAACCAGCATGGCAAAGTCCTCATCATCATCTTTATCATAGTCAGAGTCATTTTCAGTGTTAGCTTTGGGAATGTTATCTGTTACTTTGAGAGCAACCCCTTTGTCCTTCTATCTTCCTTTAGATAGAGTCTCTACTCGCTGATTCAGCTCCAGTTCATAAGTGAGAAGGTTGCCATATAATTGTTGAACAGTCATTTTATGGAGATTCTTTGATTCTCTGATGGTAGTGGTTTTGGCATCCCATTTGCTAGGTAAAGCTTTCATAAACTTTATGATTAGATCTTTATTTGGATAGATCTTTCCCAAGGCTCGAAAAGAGTTGAGCAGAACATTGAATCTTTCATAGGTGGAAGTGACATTTTCTCCTAGAACGTGGGCAAACATTTCATATTGTTGAGTCAAAAGAGATTGCTTGTTTTCTCTGACTTCTTATGTTCCTTCATGCATGATGAGCAATGATTCCCATACTTCCTTTGTTATTTTGTTGTTGACCACATTTTCAAACAGGTTATCTTCTAAGGATTGGAACAAAATGTTCTTGGCCTTTTTGTCGAGTTGGACAGCTTTCTTTTCGTTGTCAGCCCATTCTTCTTTGACCTTGATCTGAATTTTGTTTGGGTCGTCTGAGGTTGGTGCAAGCTTTGTAGGAACGTAGGGCCCATTCTGAACGGTTTCAAATAGATCTTCATCTATTGAATCCATGTAGGCTTACATACGAACTTTCTAGTTGGCGAATTTATCTTTGTTGCACATAGGTGGCTTGCTGCCTCCTCCAGTCTTTGATTCACTTATCAGATATGTCATTGGATCTACTTAAGCTTTGTAAGTTGTTTGATAGAACCTGCTCTGATACCAATTATTAGTTCCTAGAGACATAATAGTTATCTAGAAGGGGGGTTGAATAGATATTTTAAAATTCTTTTACAAAAATACTTGTTAGTTTTGATAATGATTTAATCACAGCAAAATTTGAGATTTATTTGTTTTCCCTTTAAGATAAAATGGATTAATAGTAGATAAACAGTTATGGCATATATAGCAGTTATGGAAAGAGTATAATAGACACAATGTTTTTAAGTGGTTCAGAGTACTCAAAGCTCCTAGTCCACTCTTCTACTCCTTGAGTAGGAAATCCACTAAGGATATCTTTACAATCTTTGAATCTCACAGATTCCTTCAAGACCAGCAGTCTTGGAACTTCTTAGTTCACTTTAGAACTCTTCAAGTTCAGCAGACTTGGTACTTCTCAGTTCACTTAGAACTCTTCAAGTCCTTCTGATTTGGAGCTTCTTACTTCACTTGATAATAGTTTAGTTCTTGAATGGTGCTACTTAGTTGTCGTTAAGCTTGTATTTGAAAGAACTGAGTAGCTGAGCAAGCTTTTCTTTTTTAGATCGTAGAGTTGAGTTTCGTTGTATGCTTGCTTGATTCTTGCATCTTCTTCTATTTTGTATATAAGGTGTCTTTGAAATGCATCCGTTGGAAGACGTCCGTTGAAGCATTAATTGTATTTGACATTTCTGAGCACTAATAGAGACTTTCTGCACATCTTCTGATTTGCTGTCTGGCCCACTGACACAGCAAACTACTATCTCACCTAACACCTGAAAAGGTGTTTTCTGCTGACCCATAGTACTTTTCTTAGCTTCTTCAATACATCTCTTTGTTATATACTAAGGATGAGTGTTGTGTCATTGGGATTCCCGTTAGTCTCAATGTCTATAATGCATTCCTCATTTGTTGACTTTTATCCTTAAACAAATGGATATGGTTCGATGCTTCTGATGCAGACAGATGATACACTGCGATCATGATCATGGTGTCTTGCCACCTTGGTGCTTGATTCGGCACTAGTAAAGGAGAACACTATGATTTCTCTTAAGTTCTGGCACACTACGATCTTTACTTGCTTGACTAGAGACTCTAAGCTTTCGAGAGCACACTACAATTTCTGAGTTGGCTCGGTAGGCGTTTGGACCACTCTACGATTTCGGGAGAGGCCCTCCAAAGCAGAAAGACTATGATCCTCGATGCTCTACAATTCTGCCTTGGCTTCTGAAATCTTTTGATCAGCTCGATAGACTACGATTCTGTTGAAGCCTATCTATTACATTTCAAGATATAGATCAACCTAACAGCTCTGATCTTTTCTTCTATACATTCATTTACAGAATGATAAAGATTAAAGCTCAGATCAACCTAACAAGTTTGATCTACCACTAAGTCCTTGTACATGTATTCCTTAAAGGACCTTATATATAATCATGAATATTTACTTTCAACATCAAATTTAAATATGCAATCTCCCAACAGATTATTTCCTGGGGAGACAAGAGGACATATTATGGATTCACTTCGTAAGGGTATGGAAGATTATTGATGCAGCTACAAAATATCTCTAAGGCGCAAAGGAGTAAGATCAACCGAGGGATGAAGAGGATGAAAAATAATATGCAATCCACGGAGAACCGTTGGGTTCCAATATACAATATGAAGTCCATGATCAAAAGCAAGACAATGAAAGATAAAAAGAAATTGTTCAAAAGATTGATAGTGAAAGAGAAAAAGTTGAAAAAATGAGAATGAAAAAATAGAGAGATTGAAGAGATTGAGGAAAAATAAGAGAGAGAAATAAGTAATTATAAAAAAAGTGAGTTGAAAAGTGAATTATATTTTAAACAGTCGATGACTATACATTCGTATAAGAAGACGCTTTTGAATACTAACCAAATTAACTTTGCTTTATCTAACTCTATTATTTCTCTTATATAAGTGAGGGATCACATATCCATTGCTATCATTCCATACCAATCAATTTATAATATTCTTAAGGAAACGACAGATTCACCAAGGCAGGTTGGAGAAGTGATGGAGAAAGGAATCGTGACAGAGAACATGAGTTCATGTGATATTCATGAGATCATATTACCTAAGAAGGAAAGGATTTCGAACTTGTGCGTTGATTTGTAATTGGTAAACAAGTATCATTACTTTCTTTTCTTAGATAATATGCTTAATAAGTTGCATAGTTCTTATGTCTTATCTAAATGTGATAATGTTCATATGATTTCAATGCCTAATCAAATTACCATAAGAGATTGTGATAAATGGAAAATTGTGTTAACATGTGACTTGTATAGGTGGATAGTTATTTCGGTTAGATTAACTAATGCATCTAGTCTTTTCATGATTTTATTAAAATATGTTTTGCATGCTTCCATTGATAAATTTGTTGTTAGCTATTTTGATGGTAGAATCATCTTCATCATAAACTATGTAGGATACTTGATTTTTATAGAGTTAGCTTATGATCATGATGTGTATTCTCATTCTTAATGTTTTTACTTGCATGAAATTTATTCTAGGTGTTCTTATCCATATGTTGAGTTAGATTGTAATGTTCCATATGACTTTTCATTTGGTATTGATTTAAAAAGTGTTTATCATCATATTATAGAGAGATGTGGTTTAGTTGCGTGTTTAGTTAGATCATTCAGATTAGCTATTTCATCGCAAACTTTTATGAGATTATTGAGCCATATTTTGCATTCTTTTAGGAAGAAATTTATTAATAGCTGTTTTGATGATATTTCGATTTTCGTCAACACTTTGGGAAATTCTTTAGCACATGTTGAGTCTGTTTGTGATTATGCTATTGAGTTTTCATCTTATAAAGTGGGATGTGACCTTTTTATTCCATTGATGTTACTATATGATCTTGATTATGTTAATATCAATGGAAAGAGAAAGGTTGATTTTGTTGTACAGAGTCAGGATGAGATCATACTCATTGAGGAGAGTGTTATGATTCATTGTGCAAATTAATCGGGACATTGCATTGTGGGTCTACAGGGAAGTGTTTTGATTTTTGTTCTACTAGACTATGCCTATAACTTTAAGTTTCTAAAGTTTTTCGTGATAATAAAAAAGAGACATATATATTTGTATTATTTTGTGTTTAATCCAAGAATTAAAAAGCATTTGCCTATGTAGTATGACAACTTTCAAGTATTGGCATTTGACCCCGATGTAATGATGTGGGTTTATTTACGGATGGTAGAGATCATTAAATTGACGTTTGATCCAGGAATTCATCATTAGGAAAATCTATCACATGAAGAGTTCTACATAATGATATTTTTTCCAAGAGAAGATAGAACTTTTCATAGTTTTTCTTGCATTTATTTTACTATATATGCATTTATTTTAGTAGATAGTAGTAGTGATTGCTGATAAATGCATATTATTCATTTATTTTGAATCCTTTATGTTTAGTTTTATTGCATGTTTCATGTGTATATGAGCTTATTAAGGTATTTATTGATTTCAGAAAGAATTGAAGGTGTAATGAGGAAAAAGAGAAAATTGCAGGGTTTTTAGCATTAAGTTGGATGCATGATCTTAACTTGGGACTTAGATTTTATTGTAGAACTCTTCCCTAGCTTTTCAGAACATCTTGAATCATCCCAATTGGAATCCATATGAAAAAGTTATTATTTTTTTACTAAACGGAAGTTGAACCTCAAAGTTTGGAAGTTGTAATTTACACAACAGTCACTTGGAGCCCAATTTCGACCTTGATCCAGCTAGAATCTGTCAATTATCAAAGAATAAAAGTTGTAGATCTCGTCAAGAGATTCAATTTGATTGGTGACCGGCCCCGTAAATCCTCCCGGATCAAAAGTTATGGTTGTTTTACCAAAGGACATCGCAGTAGAAAATATGGGCAATTTTGAGCGGGAAATTGAGAAATCTTAGATTTTTGGAAAGTTTCAAAAAGCAGATTTTGACTGATTTCTACATGGAATTGGATTGATATTTCTATTAGAATTAGGATATCTTTAGACTGAGATTTATTTCCAAATTGGATTCTATTTCTTTATAGAAACTAGTTATGATTTGTAATTCCTTTTAGGATTTGGATTTCTAATTTCCACAGGATTTAGAACTTTGTCTAGCACTATAAATAGAGGATGATAGTCAGGGTTTTATTCATTCAACCATCTACTACATTCTCTCATCTACAACATTTGAGGATTGAAGACATGAGTTAAATTCTTTTTATTCAGTTCTAAGGGATGTTGAACCTTATTTATAATTAATGGTTAATTGAGTATTCATTATTTATTCCTTCACACATGAAATTCATTCTTGATAATCTGATCTAATTTCTAAATGCTATTTGGCTTAACTAATTTGATTTCTGTAGGATTGAATTGGTTAACGAATATCATATGCTAGATTAAGGAATAATATTACGTGTAATTGATTTTGTTTCTAATCACAAGTAGTAATTAGTAATACCTAATTATGGACAAGCTTTTGAGTATTTCTATGATTATCAGAAGATAAGTAAAATAATCTGAGCTTATGTGTTTGTTGCTTGGAATAGTCTAATTCCCTAGTTCTTAATGTTGTTGTTATATTAAATATAGAGAGCTTGTTCTAGGTTATATAATTGTTAGAATCTTATGAAGAGCTTGTTTCATTGAGTGACAATCTAAGGGGAGATTCGGGTAGCAGAGTTTGTTGTTACCTAGGGCTATTAGTTTCATTGAAGGGTAAATAATGTTACATTATAAATCTATTGTTGTAAAAAGGTGATACTGAAATGAAGAACTAAAGCTTTTTATTCATTGTTTATTCTTATTACTTTATTCTTGTTAATTTAGTTAATTAATTCAAAATCCCCTTTTCATTAGAAATCATAGGATAAATATAAAATAAATCACTCTCTGTGGGATCCAACCTTGCTTACTACTGTGCTAATTGTTTGAATTTATAAAGTAAAAGTGAGGTTAATTTAGGAGTGTAAACGAAAACTCCCAATTGCATTTCAGTTTTAGATACTAATTTATTTTGTTTTGATGTAGTTAGTATTTTGCAAGTATTTGGTCTTCAAATGGAAGAGCGTCGTGATTTTGTGGATAGGTTCTTGATTAAGAGAGATCGAATGTTTAAGTTTCCAGGTTATACGAGACAGTTGCAGAGTGTTATGTCATTTCGTGCATCGCTTGGAGGGAAACATTTACAAGTTGTCTTTTCTATACAAGGAAAATGCTGAATGTTGTTGTGTTCTTGGCGAGAGGTCAGTTTTGTGGATAAGTCCTTTACAAAGAGAAGGGATGCCAGATTTGAAGAATGTGTTCATTTGTGTCTTCTAATTTGTTTCAAGGTTATGTTCCCGTTCATGGGAAGATTAGAAGCTTATGTCCGACGTTTTGAATATCCAAGCATGGATGGGAGCACAAAATCTATCACGAGACAACATAAGGTTGGAATGCATGGAACAAGCGAATTGGGTTCATGTTACACAGCTATTGAGTTGACTTTTAAGTTCGCGATTAGGATATAAGTGAGTGTGCCAACCCAGGAAGCAAAAGAAGATAGATAAGCTGAAAACTGGGAGCTTTCCCCGGCGAGCTTATCAAGCCCAATGATAAGCTCAATAAACTTGCCCCGGCGAGTTCCTCTCTACTAAACTTCACCCTAACTAGTTCTAACATCACTCCGGCCAAGTCTTTTCTGCTGGTCTTTGCCCCAACAAGCTTGAACTCGTTTTGACAACTTGAACTCATTTACTCTCTGCAAGACTTTTCCCCATCCAGTTCCTTAAACTTTGTTAACGCGTTTTAACAGATTTAGACGCGAATCTACTTCCTAAATTAATATATTTTCAGTATTTTTTCATATTCCTATTGTAATTAGGTTACTTTTGGATAGGATTTGATTTCCTTATGATTTGTTAGCTAGGATTTCTATTTCCATTCAAATTCTTCTTCCTCATAGAATTTGGGTTATATTCTATTAGTATAAAAAGAATATATAGCTGATGAATTAAGGAGATAACTTTTGGATAAATAAAAATCTAGTGAGATTATTCTCCTTTGGTTCTTTGAGAACTCTCGAACGGTTCATGGTTTTTTCTATGAGGTTCAATATTAAATTATCATACAAGAATTTATAGTTGTGTGTGGCGTCTTCTATCGCTTCAATCATCGATTGTTAAGATTACCGCTTCAAAATAAGCGAGAGGTTAAGCTGTCATTGGTGTCCATTCAACGTAGAATTCCTAACGCGAACAATTGTACCGAGATTACCATTTGCATATAGGTGGTTGTGAGCAATTTATCCTACGACTTTGCTAAAAACGATCCGGGCAATGACCACCTCACGCAAGCGTACTGTCTATCAAAACGCAACACAAACACTATAATAAAATCTTATGACTACCCAGTGGTCTACTAATAACTCACAGGTCAAGTCTAAAGGGTAATCTACAACATCATAACCTAAACTTTGATACCAACTCTGTAACACCCAAGGAAAATGGATGTCACACTCAAAACATAATAAATACAATCATGTAATAAACCTCAAAATATTTCTAAATAAATTATACTAATTGTCATAAATGCCAATGTAAAAGGCAATAACTCCATATTAACATAATATCTACTTGTAGGAATGAATGCCAAAATAGGTCCAAAACATTCATCTACAAAGTATTAAAAACCCAAGTCTGATAATAGTCTCAAAACTAATCCACTTATTTGGATCAAAGGTAACTCTTATCCCATAAATCCTGATCACCCCTGATTACCTGCCAGAAAAAGAACACAGCGTGAGCCAATTACGCAGTACGGATATAAAGATGTATGTACCACAACATATAATGTAACCCAAAAGAGTCGAATGAACAATCAAATACAAACTACAAACGAATTATGAGTATATCAAAATTAGTGAGACCAGGTAAAAATGATAAACATTGTCGAACGGACAAATATAGTCAAAAGGATCCCAAATAAAATAAGGTTGAATCAAATGTTTATAAGGGTAAAAATTTCATAATGAGCTCAAATACAAATAGTCAAAGGCTAACAAAATACATTGGTACCATGATATATACGAATCAAATCGGATAGTACGCACGACACATATGTCACTAATTTGTCAAACAAATCAAATAAGATCAAATATTAGGTCGACTCATACTACCTGAACAAATATATCAAATGGTCAAAGCTTACACCCAGAACATACAAAAGGATACGTCGTAGTCTGATCACACCGCCACAAAAAGTGTCATGCCTCGGTGTCAAGAGGACATGTATGTGGTACTATCCTAAGGATCAAACTACAAAATGTAAGTCAAAAGGGTTCAAATCACAAGGCTTACATGACCATCTCTGAATGACATTGAATTATTTCAAATACGAACATACTTAACTATCACAAGATATATATCAATGATCTAAATACTTCTGAATGTGATCAAAAATATACGAAAAGTGATACAAACGAATGAAGTCTTAAAAACCTAATTTCCCAAATGACGAAATATTATATAACTGATATAGGGAATAGAAGCACAAATAAGAAATGATGTACGGACTCCGTACCTAAATAAAATACCAAGCAATTTTTTGGTAAAATCTATATACGCTCACACGCAAGTGGGACCTGTCACTTACACTCCTAAATTAACCTAACTTTCACTTTACAAATTTAAACAATTAGCACAGTAGTAAGCAAGGATCGATCCCACAGAGAATGATTTGTTTTATATTTATCCTATGATTTCTAATGAAAAGGGGATTTTGAATTAATTAATTAAATTAACAAGAATAAACTAATAAGAATAAACAATGAATAAAAAGCTTCAGTTCTTTAATTCAGTATCACCTTTTTACAATAATAGATTAATCAAGTGTAACATTATTTACCCTTCAATGAAACTAATAGCCCAAGGTAACAACAAGTTCTACTACCCAAAATTTCCCTTAGATTATCACTCAACGAAATAAGCTCTTCACAAGATTCTAACAATTATATAACCTAGAACAAGCTCTCTAGATTTAATATAATAGCAGCATTAAGAACTAGGGAATTAGACTATTCTAAGCAACAAACACATAAGCTCGGATTGTTTAACTTGTCTTTTGATAATCATAACAATACTCAAAAGCTTGTCAACAATCATGTATTACTAATTACTACTTGTGATTAGAAACAATATCAATTACACGTAATATTATTCCTTGATCTAGCATATGATACTTGTTAACCAACTCAATCCTGCAGAAATCAAATCAGTTAAGCCAAATAGCATTCAGAAATTAAATCAGATTATCAAGAATGAATTTCATGTGAGAAGGAATAAATAATGAATACTCAATTAACCATTAATTATAAATAAGGTTCAACATCCCTTAGAACTGAATAAAAAGAACTTAGCTCATGTCTTCAATTCTCCAATATTGTAGATGAGAGAATATATTAGATGATTGAATGAATAAAACCTTGACTATCATCCTCTATTTATAGTGCTAGATAAAGTCCTAAATCCTATGGGACTTAGAAATCTAAATCCTAAAAGGAATTACAAATTACACTAATTTCTATAAAGAAATAGAATCTAATTTGGAAATAAATCTTAGTATAAAGTAAATCCTAAAGCTAATAGAAATAATAATCCCATTCCATGTAGAAGTCTTCCAAAATCTGCATTTAGAAACTTTCCAAAAATCCAAGATTTTCCAATTTTTTCGCTCAAATTTGCTGGGGCGAATTTCCATTTCCTGCTGCGACGTCCTTTGGTAAAACGAGCATAACTTTTGATTCGGGAGGAGTTAAGGGGCCTGCTACCTATCAAAACGAAGATATCGACGAGATCTACAACTTTCATTCTTTGAGAATTGACAGATTCTGGCTGCATCAGGGTCAAAATCAGGCTCCAAGTGACTGTTGTGTAAATTGCACCTTCCAAACTTTGAGGTTCAACGTCCGTTTAGTAAAAAGATCATAACTTTTTTATATGAACTCTGATTGGGACGATTCAAGATGTTCTGAAAAGCTAAGAAAGAGCTCTAAAATAAAATTCAAGTCCCAAGCCTAGACCATGCATCCAACTTAATGTTAAAAATCCTGTAATTTTCTCTTTTTCCTCATTTCAGCTCCAATTCTTCCTGAAATCATTAAACACCTTAATAAGCTCATATACACATCAAACATGCAATAAAACTAAATATAATGGAATCAAAATAAATGAATAATATGCACTCATCAAATTCCCCCACACTTAGCCTTTTACACGTCCTCGTGTAAACCAAAAGTTTAATTTTCAGAAAAATTCTATTCAACCATCATGTCAAAAGATTTCAAGGTACAAATTATGATTATCAACACTAAATTTACAAAAATCTAATCAACGCCTTATCAATCAACTCACAATTACCAACCTTAACATTTCACCAATGAATTTCATTAAATCAAACTATAACCACATAAGTAACTTTCCCAAAATCATCATGCTTACTTAACTTAGTTATCATGGAGCAAAAACCGTGCACACTGACTTACAACCAAGAACAAATTTTTCTTGCTTTTTAAGTTTTTTCATAGAACCTTCTTTTTAGCACAGATGAATGTATTTTCATGCTTTTTTCGTATATTTTTTTTTCTTTTCTTGACATGTGCAATGTCTCCTTTTCTTAGGCTTTTCAGAATTACCCATTAGCAAACTTTCCACCAACGACTTCCAAACCAGATGATCTTAGGGCGCTAGGTGTAGAGGCACCCCTAAGGCTTACTTATTCAAGTAACAAAGGTCACAAAAGTCGACTAGTCAAGCTGCTTTTATCCATCGCACTTTTCAGGGTGAATACCGATGATTCCCGAGGCTTAGATACCCAGTTATTTCGCACAATGGACATTGAAGCAGATTTTCAATTTTTTTTTTTTCATTCATCATTTTTTCACATGGTTCTGCAACAACATAAGCAAGTTAAACAGTTCTAAGCCGTGAAACCAGTGCACATAGACAACTCCACAAATAACTTAGCTAAATAAACATGCTTCTTATATTAAAGTACTCATGTATCATAAATTCAATTTAAATCAATTACTATGGATCATGGCTTAGTTGTCATCATTTATTAATAAATTAAGCATCAAACAGATTCTGAATTTTACCATCAATTTCCAATCTTTGACTTTAACCTTCGAACACATAGGCAAATAAAATCATGGAACCCAAGTTTTCAGAATTTTTTTCAACTTCCCATCAAAATTGGATTATTATTCTAACATAAAATAAAAACCTAAATCTTCCCCCCACACTCAAACCTTACATTGTCCCCAATGTAAGAAAATTATGCAAAGAAGAAAATACTACTAGCTAACATGCAATAAAAAAACTAAAAAGTGAAGGGATAGAAAAATCAAATCTGAGATCTTGGGTTGCCTCCCAAGCAGCTGTCCTTGTTTATTATCATTGGCTTGACATCATCCTTCACATTCTATGTAATTGGACTTGTGTACTTCAAGTGGACTGGTAACAACTTTAATTCTTCATTAGGAGCATCCTTCAGATCCTGATTTTGCTCCATTCCAGCCCTCAAATCCTCCTTGTATAATTGTATTTGATCAAAAGATTCCTGCACTATAGAGTCAACAACATCAGTAGAAAAAATAGAATTAATATTACCAAGATACCTTTTAACTTCATATATGCTGAACTGGACATGTGCATCATCCAATTCCATAACTAAGGTCCCATGGTATGTATCATGTAGTGTTTTTATTGTTTGCACCGATGTATCCTCTATATACTCTTTATAAATATCTGCAGAACTTATCAAATTGCTCTCCTCTTCCTCTTGTTCATCCTTTTCAGACTTTGAATACCTGATTTCTTCTTCAAATTCAGTAGTAGCCTCAAGCACTTCCAACTGGTTACGACTAGTGAACTCTTCATCATCTTTAAGTTCTTGTTCCCTATTCGAGATTTCTTCTAGGAATTTTTCATTAGACTCTGTATACCACCATGTTGAATTATTTTCAACTTTCCAATTCCTTGTTAGAACTTGGGGAAAAGGTAGTTTCAGTTCATAAGCTGAAAGAGGTAGAAATTTATGCTTGAGTACATCACTGCTGTTTGTTTCCCTATTGTCTAACTTATTTTGTATTGACTTTCTTTGCTGATGATCCTCTGCACCACATCTCAATGTTATGGCACTTACATTTTCAACAGTTTGAGAAAGTGACCTTCCTACTGTAGTTGCAAGCTGACCAACTTGGTCCCTCAAATCTTGAACAGAAGTTCTTGCCTGACTCATGAACTGTTGTGTTTGGATCATGAATGCCTTAAACATATCCTCTATAGATGTCCCAGAATTGACAGGTACTTCTTGGTTTTCTGTGTGGTACTAAGGTTGAGCTTGCTGAATAACTTGTGTATTCCTTGCAGCTATTTATAGAACCAAAGCAGTTAAATCAGAAATCTGCTGCTCCAAGTCTCTCGTGCTTACCCCATTTACCTTTTGTGGTGTGTGATCCATCTTAGTTCTATACTGCTGTGAGTTAGCTGCCATGTTTGCAATTAAGTTCCTTGCCGCTTCTGGAGTCTTATCTACCAGTGCTCCTCCACTTGCTGCATCAATCATGCTTCTTTCCATTGGTAGCAACGCCTCATAGAAGTACTAGATCAAGTAATGTTCATCAATTCCATGAGGTGGACAGCTGGAACACAACTTCTTGAACCTTTCCCAATACTCATAGAGATTCTCTCCATTGAATTACCTGATTCCACATATCTCCTTTCTTATATCGGTAACTCTTGATGCAGGAAAATACCTCTCCAAGAATAACCTTTGCATATCAGTCCATGATCGTATTGATCCTGAAGGTAGATAGTATAACCAGTCTTTAGCCAAATCTGCTAATGAGAATGGAAAAAGTCTAAGCTTGATCTGTTCATCTGCTACGCCTTGTGCTTTCATCGTCGAACACACCACATAGAACTCCTTTAGATGCTTATATGGATTTTCACCTGTAAGACCACGAAAAGTAGGTAAAAGATGAATTAGTCTAGAGTTAAGCTCAAAAGCAACATCTAAAGTAGGATACTCAATACAAAAAGATGGTTGAGTCAGATCAGGAGTAGCCAGTTCTTTCAAAGTTCTATTATTTTGTGGCACCGCCATCTCTTCCACTTCAAGTGATGGAACAAGAGCTTCTTTTGTATCTGCAGTTTTCTCTATCTCTTGATCAAAATTTAAGTCAACAGAGTTAGAGGATTGAGTCATAAAATAGAAAGAAAAAGAAAATAATAAAAATAAACAAAAACAAAGAATAAACAAAAATAAATAACACCCCTCGACAGCGGCGCCAAAATTTGGGAGCTATCGTTTACACTCCTAAATTAACCTCACTTTCACTTTACAAATTTAAACAATTAGCACAGTAGTAAGCAATGATCGATCCCACAGAGAGTGATTTGTTTTATATTTATCTTATGATTTCTAATGAAAAGGGGATTTTGAATTAATTAATTAAATTAACAAGAATAAACTAATAAGAATAAACAATGAATAAAAAGCTTCAGTTCTTTAGTTCAGTAACACCTTTTTACAATAATAGATTAATCAAGTGTAACATTATTTATCCTTCAATGAAACTAATAGCCCTAGGTAACAACAAGCTTTGCTACCTGAAATTCCCCTTAGATTGTCACTCAACGAAACAAGCTCTTCACAAGATTCTAACAATTATATAACCTAGAACAAGCTCTTTAGATTTAATATAATAGCAGCATTAAGAACTAGGGAATTAGACTATTCCAAGCAACAAACACATAAGCTCGGATTGCTTAACTTGTCTTCTGATAATCACAGCAATACTCAAAAGCTTGTCAACAATCATGTATTACTAATTACTACTTGTGATTAGAAACAATATCAATTACACGTAATATTATTCCTTGATCTAGCATATGATACTTGTTAACCAACTCAATCCTGCAGCAATCAAATCAGTTAAGCCAAATAGCATTCAGAAATTAAATCAGATTATCAAGAATGAATTTCATGTGAGAAGGAATAAATAATGAATACTCAATTTACCA
Organism: Panax notoginseng; assembly: GCA_016801055.1. Lineage (NCBI taxonomy): Eukaryota > Viridiplantae > Streptophyta > Magnoliopsida > Apiales > Araliaceae > Panax > Panax notoginseng. The sequence goes on from CM029014.1 coordinate 200,380,880, forward strand.
TTAATTATAAATAAGGTTCAACATCCCTTAGAACTGAATAAAAAGAACTTAGCTCATGTCTTCAATTCTCCAATATTGTAGACGAGAGAATATAGTAGATGATTGAATGAATAAAATCCTGACTATCATCCTCTATTTATAGTTCTAGATAAAGTCCTAAATCCTATGGGACTTAGAAATCTAAATCCTAAAAGGAATTACAAATTACACTAATTTTCATAAAGAAATAGAATCTAATTTAGAAATAAATCTTAGTATAAAGTAAATCCTAAAGCTAATAGAAATAATAATCCCATTCCATGTAGAAGTCTTCCAAAATCTGCATTTAGAAACTTTCCAAAAATCCAAGATTTTCCAATTTTCCCGCTCAAATTCGCTGGGGCAAATTTCCATTTTCTGCTGCGATGTCCTTTGGTAAAACGAGCATAACTTTTGATCTGGGAGGAGTTAAGGGCTTCCTACCTATCAAAACGAAGATATCGACGAGATCTACAACTTTCATTCTTTGAGAATCAACAGATTCTGGCTGCATCAAGGTCGAAATCAGGCTCCAAGTGACTGCTGTGTAAATTGCACCTTCCAAACTTTGAGGTTCAACGTCCGTCTAGTAAAAAGATCATAACTTTTTTATATGAACTCCGATTGGGACGATTCAAGATGTTCCGAAAAGCTAAGAAAGAGCTCTAAAATAAAATTCAAGTCCCAAGCCTAGACCATGCATCCAACTTAATGCTAAAAATTCTGTAAGTTTCTCTTTTTCCTCATTTCAGCTCCAATTCTTCCTGAAATCATTAAACACCTTAATAAGCTCATATACACATGAAACATGCAATAAAACTAAATATAATGGAATCAAAATAAATGAATAATATGCACTCATCAACAAGTGCACGTGGTCAACAAGTAATATAATGATAAGTCAAATATCGTTCCCACAGAGACTTAATAAGAAATTAATCCTAACAATTACCATCTTTATATTAATCCCAATTTTATTAGACTATCCAATTCAATGATTATAACTACTAAATAATAAAAATATAAAAATATCAATCAATCAACAAACTCAAAAACTGTAATTTCAAGCAAATAATGGCGAATTAGGCTTACAACTTCACTTTAAGTATCACTCCGATTATTACACCTTATTCCAGTTTAATGCATTATCCCAATTTATTAACCAAGAACACTCAAGTAGAACTAGCCACCTTTCGATGCACTAATACCATATTAACTTAAATCCACAAATTAGATAAAATTAAGCTAAACACCTTAATCAACTAATTTACTATATCTCTATATATATGAATTACAATCAAAGAAGGTTTAAATTCAAGTTCTCTATCCGACTACATGTGATGTTAAACGTATTTCTATCCTAACATTCATCAAGATTCTATTCACTCACATAATTCAAGAACACATGCTATAATGACTAAGTCTAGATTCGTATTTCATTTCTCGAGTCCATACAATTCCACACATAATAGGTGATCAAGCAATTCATAAATTCAAGCATAAATCACTATAGATAAACTGAAAGATAGATTATTAAATTGAAATTTAAAGCTACATAATCATCGTTTAATTAAAAGATCTGTCATAAGCCCAATAAATAAATTAGATCATCATAGATGAAATAAAAACTGAAATTATCAAAGTAATCATCATCATCCCAATTACAAGTATTGAATTAAAGAAAAGAATGAATCCAGAACCACCCTTCTCCTTTTGCTTCAATCTACAATTATCGTGAAAATAAACCTTCAAATCTTCCTCCAATGCTCTTGCTCAAAATTAAGCTTCAAAAATATTAATTGATTGTTTTATTGTATCTCCCTTGTTGTCTCTTGTTTATCACATGCCTAGGACATGTATTCTGATCATAATTCGACGCCCAATTGAGTTCCAACCCATGCCAATACCTATTCTCCACGCCTCTGTAGCATTACAATTGGAACAGACCTCTGACTTTTCCCGTACCCCCGCCCCGGCAGGGGTTTTTACTCTATAATGTCCACCCCGACGGGGCATGCTTCTGTTAATTGATTAAGTATCCCTGCCCTGGCGGGGGTTTTATGTGTAACATATCCGCCCCAATGGGGGGGTCTTTCTGCTAAAGTCCAATTGCTGCTCATTTCCTTGCCAAATTCCTCCACGAAACCATATTTTAAGCCACAAATGATATGCCACCACACCTAAACGCAAAACAACATTAAACAAGTAAAATCGAACATAATTATAACGAGTTAACATAATTTAAGCTTAAATTAGAGGTCGATTTGTAGGTATAAAACCCACTCATCAAACTCCCCCAAACTTAAACACATGCTAGTTGATTAGTGGAATTTATACCCACGAATCGGATACTTAATGACTTAAGGAATTGCCTAAATTTGTAGACTTTATATAGTTTTATTTGAATATAGTGTTATTGTGCTTAACTGATGTATTGCAGAGCATTACAGTGCTTTTCCAGCTTAAAGGGGCAAAACGGGCATATTTTGTATAGGCGCGCCGTGGCGCCAATGCCAAGCATATTGACCGCGCCGCAGCGCCACTCCCTGGCCATTGCTGATATCATCTTCGTGCCATGGCGCCACTATTCCTTCTTGGGCTCGCGCTGCAGCGCGACCTCCGGTCTCCTTATTAATGACATGGCGCTACAGCGCCAACCACAGCTTATTTGGCCGCGCCGCGGCGCAACATCCGGTGCTCAGACAGTGAATGCCTTGGTTTGACCTAGCGAAGGAAGGAAAAAGATATATAACAGAAGGAGCTCTGCATTTCTCTCTATCTCCTATGTTTATCACATAAATTAGCTTAGGTTAGTTTTCTTCTGTAATTTCTCTTTCTTTCTCTTAGTTGATGTTTATAAATATAGATTAGGTTTAGTTTAGGGAGAATTTTATGATTTCTTTGGAGGACAAGAGCAACGAGCGACACGGATTGGAAAGCTTGAAAGGAGCGGATTGCTTGGTGACTGAAGGGCTTTGACAGAGTTTCTTCTTATCCATTTATTTCTTCTATTATTGTAATCCATAAATGTTGTCTTATTTACTACTTGTATTTAGTTTAATAGCTATGAACTGAATATTTGTTCTAAGGTTATAATGGATCCCTTTGTTATTTGAATTGACTGTCTTTATCTCTTTGGTTGGCACCATATGATTTGGTCTAATATATTTGTGCTTTATAATTCTCGCTAAGACATTAGTGATGATTTTGGTAATCTGCATGATATCGACAGAAGAATTGTAGATTTACACCTAAATATATTAGCATGTGATTGTGGGTTTCGACTGCATAAGTTGTGCATAGAATAGACATATCTTCGCATAGACATATGTAGGATTGTATCTAGCTTGGGAGTTCTTTTCTGTTCTATTTCCTTTAGGGTGGATCTAGAGAGGATATGTTTGTGCATACCTCGATAGAGGTGCATAGGCACCTGTCCGTTCTCGGTCGACAAATTGTTGTGACCGTTAAGACCAAAGAGAGAAAGGGTAGCTAGTTTGATGAAACATAACACGCTAGGTGTTCGACAAAATGCCTGTGTGGGGGTGAAGTTGTGACCTTAGCTTGTAATTCCTTAGATTTCCATTCGTTATCCATTTACTTGCTTTGTTAAGTAGTATAATTAGATAAATCACACTTCTATTAACTGTTGTTTGAATAAAATTTTAGCGATACATAGTCGGTATTTGGTAAATATTAGTCATAGTTCCTCGTGGGTACGACACACTTCTTATCACTGTATTACTTGTTAGACCGCGTATACTTGCGCGTGTTTAGTGATCGATTTTCTGACCAACAAGTTTTTGGCGTCGTTGCCGGGGAACTATTATTCTAATATTGTCCAATATTGATTTAAATCAATTTAGTCTTAATTTAAACGTGTATATATTTACTTCTTTTATTTGTTTGATCTTCCTTTCTTTTTGTTTTTAAGTCTACAGATTTTGGACGATCAATTTTATCAATGGCCTTATGAGGGGACAACACAACCAATATCGGAAGAAGGACTCGAGAGATTACAACTTCAAATTGCTAATGCCTTGAGGTTTTCTGATAATCTTGAGTGTCAGTCCACTCAGAATGCCTACTGTCATAATCAAGCTGACTTTGAACCGATCTCCTATCATCCAAACTACCAGGGTTATCCAAACTTATGGGACTACGGTCAAGAGCAATATTATGATCCGAATCATGCCTTTCAGTTCAACTATCAGTTTCCGCCGCATTATGAGTTGACGTCCCCAGCCAATGAGAGCTTTTATGAGACCTCAACACGAGAAGAAGAGAACCGGCTTGAAGAGCTTCTCACCAACTTTATTGAAAGAAATGAGGCTCGGATGGCAAGCCAAGAAGCCGCATTGCACAGCCTTGAGAATCAATTGGGGCAACTCGTCAATGCCATCACAAATCCATCGCAATGCAATCTACTGGTCATAATTGATCTCAACGATGAAGCAGTGGAGCAGTGCACGGTGGATACTCGAGGAGAAGGTGATGAGCATCACCAAAGTGTTGAGGGCAATGTCAATGTGTAACTTGACCAACCTGCGGAGGCTGAGCGAGCAGAAGAGGGGATCACCAGTGGGTACACTGTCAAGACTGATCAACAACCAGAACCCACGCTCACGACTGTGGAAACCCGAGAGGGTCCAATAGAGCACAAAGAACGCTTTCAATTTAATGAACAAGGTGAATTAGTAGATAATTCCAGTGGCGAGCGATTCTTTGTGCCGAAAGATGACTGGATGGATGAGGAGAACGCGAATGACCAATCATCCATGTCTGCCAAGAATCCAAAGGAATTGACGAATAGGCGGCATGAAAAGGTCATTTTCGCTTATGAACCGGATTGAACGGTGCCGGTATAGTCAAGCCGACGACTTTAAAACAAGCGCTTGGTGGGGAGGCACCCCCATCTCGGTATAAATTTCATCTATTTTCGTTTACCTATATATAGTTTACTCTGTGTTTTTCTTTAAGCATGATTTTGTAGCTATCATATGCTATTTGTAGGTAGCAGTGTGTAGTTAGTTGTTATATTGTTTGTAATAATGTATTTTTGCTTCAAGGTGTTTTCTGTTATAGTTATCCTGGCATGTGCAGAAAACAGAGAGAGAAAACACAGAAATTGTCAATCACGCCGCGGCACCAACTAATATACTGCTATCCACGCCGCAGCGCCGGACTGGCGCCCCGGCTCCAACATTTGCACTGCAGCGCCATGCTTATTTGCACATCCTTTCTCCTTCGAACCGCAGCGCTAACCAACATGGGAATCTAGCGTCGTGGCGCCAACAAATGGCAGCAGCTACTGCTAACTCGCGCCACAACGCCAAGGAACAAAGGTAGTTTCACACCGCGGCACCGGCAGTGAATTTTTGTTTTTAAAAGCTAATTTTGGCCAGCAGTTAGGCCACGCCTTTTCATCTTTCTCGAGCAAACTCGGCATCACAAGGCCAAAAATCATTTGCCCCTCCCATAAAATTGCAGTTGACCTTGATTTCTCATCTCAATCCAACATCACAAAACAAAAACTCCATCAAATCTACTGTCAGAGTTCAAGCCCACACTTCTCACTTTGGGTTTCTCACTTAGATTTTGCAATTTAAGGTAATTTGGTTGGATTTCATTCAAGCAGAATTCTTTTTTTGGTTTAATTATGGATTGTTTGTGCAAATTTTTCTCTATGATTTGGGAGATTTCTACTGATGGAAATCGGGCTAGAGCGCTTTCAAACAAAGGTTGTCCATATTGGTTTTGAGGAGTGCACTCAAGGTGTTCGATAAAGTGCCTAAACCAAAAATTTGACTTATTTGGGACTATTTTGGCTTGGATTCATTGGGCTTCCATTTGGGGATTATCTGCATTAGTTTGGGGGAGTGTGTGCTTCAGTTTTTTGCTTGTGTTCATACAAATTGCTGCGATTTCTGAAATGGCACAAAAGCGACAACGCCTTAGCATGGGAGGATCATCGTTCGCAGCACCACCAACGGCTTGGGACGGAGCCAAATTTATGAGCGAGGAGGCTTGGAAACGATATAAGAGCTCCTTTGCTGCAAGAAATCTGATTCCAGAACGGCGGTTGAGGCCTAACAAAGAGGATGGCGAGTTGTTGGCCATGATTTCGGGTCGCCAATGGATTCATTTCACAAAACCACCCGAGTCAGCCAGTGTATCAGTGGTTCGGGAGTTCTATGCCAACGCCAATGCCGAAGGTGACGCGATTGTCCAAGTTAGGGGAAAGCTAGTGGCGTTTGGTAGTGAGGCCATCAATGCACTATTTGCCATGCCCAACTCTGCGGCCAATGATTATATGCAGCCGGGGCTCCGCAGCTACGACTTAGAGGATATTATCAGGAGGCTTTGCAAGCCCGGGACTTCATGGAAAAAGAACGACTACACGGGTGAAAAGACCAGTTTCCCATCTTCAGCGCTCAATCGCTATGGGAAGGCGTGGTTCAGCTTCATCTGTGCTAATATGATTCCTACTCGGCACCTGAGCGATGTAACCAAAGATAGGGCGATCCTCCTATTTGCTATTGTCACGGGCCTGAATGTGGGTGTCGGGGTCCTTATACACGAGTCAATCATTAAGGCAATAAAGAGCACAGTGGCTTCGGGGCTTCCCATCCATCGTTGATCACTCGACTGTGCAAGTAGGCAGACATTCAGTGGGGGCCAGAGGAGATAGCCTTGCCTCCCATGGCAGTCATAGACCACCATACGATCTCCCATTTCATTGTGTGGGATGGGGCAGAGTCTTATGTTTGAGGCGAAGGCTACGGGCCACTTACAGCGCCGCCCCCTACTACAGAGCCAGAGCAGGACAAACTTCAGGCGGAGGCCCAGCTGGACAGGGGCTATTGACTGATATTATGGCGTCCCTCACACTGTTGCACCAGAAACAGGACGCTGAGGCTCAGAGGCAGAGGAGGCACATAGTTGTAGTGGCTCAAAGACAGGAGATAGCTATGCAGTACCAGGAAGAGCTGGTGAACACCATGCAGAGCATCTACACTGATTATTGTGGCAAGAATGCTGAGTTCATGCCATACCAGTTTCCAGAGCTGCCTGTCTTTTCACCCTACCTTCCCCCATCACTACCCGTCGAGGCTGACGAGGACGAGATCGCTGCTGAGTGAGCCACTTCAGGGAAGCCCTCTTGTATCGATTACTTTATGTTTAGCAATGAAGGCATTGCTCACCTCAAGTTTGGGGGTGCTTTTAGCCATTATCTATCTATTTCTCTACTGCCATGTTAGGATTGCATACTTTAGACTTTATTATTTATTATTATCAGTTTTGTGGTGCAGTCATTTTGAACTGCGGGATTTTCAGGATTATGCTTTAATTATTATTATGCCATGAACTGTTTTTGGTTTTCATTTTATTAATGCTTTGATTATTATAAGCATGTTTGTGATTTTTAGCCATCTTTTTGGGGCTTATACAGATTTGATGCTTGTGCCATTTGAATGGCCTTTTTACCCTATTTTGAGTTGCTATTTAGCAAGGGTTATAGTTGTGACAACCCAAGAATTTGAATATTTTTAAAATTTTTATTAATTGATTTAAGGTTCAAAATTAGAACCTAGATAGAAAATTAGTGTATGCGTTTAATATTTTTAAGAATGAATTTTGAGGATTTCAAAATTCTGTGAAGGATTTAGGTGAATTATTCAGGATTAAGGAAAACGTAAATATGTTTTGTGTATATGTGTACAGTATGTGGTTAAGGGTCAAGGGTTAACCAGATAAACGATATCTGTATCAAACCCTAAGTATATATTAAGAACGTCAACGTTCGGTTAGAAAATCCTAGCGTTTAACAAGAAACCCTAGAAACCGGTTCTGGAAACCCTAATTTCAGTTTCAGAAATCCGAAACCCTAATTCGGTGTATGAAATCATAATTTGGGAACTTAAATGATTATTATATTGCTTAAGTGTAAATAATTATAATATTAATTAGGGTAAATCTTAATTAATTAGCAAACCCTAATTTCACATTTTGAAAACCCTAATTTTTGTTTTAGGAACCCTAATTTGTAATTCGGAAAAACCTAAGTGTTAATTTAATAATTTTAATGTTAATTAGGAAACCCTAATCCTAATTTTCAAGTTAATAGTAATTAGAAAACTCTAATCTAATTACGAAATTTAATTTCTAAAATTAGAAAAAAAATATTTTTCTATTAGAAACCCTAATTAGTGGTTTATAAACCCTAAGTAACTAATTAGGATAAAATAAAATTTAGGTTTTGGATCATGTTAGTTTACATAGCCCAAATAATTAAATTGGAAGCCCAAAAGAATTAAATGAGTGACTCAAACCTAGCCCAATTGGTAAGGGGCATTGTGGTCATTTGATTTAGCATTATTTGGCATGAAAGAAAATCAAAAATTTAAGGAAATAGAGCATGGAAAATCCGGCCATATGGGGTTAGAATGGGAAAGAAAATTTTTGTTTTTATTTTTTTTGGTTGTCCAAGTTTGTGGAGAAAACCTACCAAATCCTTACTAACTTTTCCAAGTGTCACATAGCAAGCTAAGCCAACACTTATGGTGAGTAAAGCAAGCAAACATGTGATAATTAGGTACATTGAATACTTACAAACTTGCTAGCAAATAATCAAAAAGCTACACCTACTCTCATTTATCATTCTAAGCTTCCATTTTGCTAAACAAACAAAGTATAGAGAGAGAAAAACTCCTCTCCTCATTTTCGGCAGCCACTATAGTGGTAAAGGAGTGTTAAATTTCATGCATCCCTAAGTTCTTAAATTATTTTGGCAAGAAGAGAAGATTTGCTAGAAGGAAGAAAGGTATAAAAATCTTTATACTCAAAACTCTAATTAGTTTATGTGTTTGATTGTTGTCAAAATTATGAGTTATGATCTTGAACTCTAAAAATCTTAGATCTACATGTTATATAATGTATTTTGTATGGATCTAACCATTTTGGGTGTTAAAAGTTTGATTAAAAGAAGAAAAATGAAAATAGTTTTTTTTTAAAGCTTAGAAAAGCTAGAGGCTGCTGCCACAAAAAGGGAATTTCGAGATTTGTTAGAAGTTCCAGAAAATTATGGGCTTTTGGTATGTTATAGTAACTGAATAAGTTTTCCATAGACTCCGGAACGGATTAATTCCGACTTCGGAGCAAAGAGTTATAATCGTTCAAAGTAGTCGCGTCAAAACTGTCAAACTAACTCGGGTCAGTCACTTTACACGGAATTTCTGGAATTCTGTGTTTAGAATTTGAAGATGGTCGAAGAACAAAAGTTGTAGTCCCGGAAGTTAGCTTCGCGTGGGCTCAAGAATCGCTCAAAAACATTTTAAAACGAAAAAGTTATGGTTGTTTTAGTACAATAGGGTCAAGCAAGAAAACTAAAACTGACCAGCCACTTCTGGGCTGTTTTCCGTGACCAAAACAGAACCAAATTTGGTGTTTGATAAATGAAAAATGTATTTTAAGAAAATAAGAATCCAACGCCTCCGACGGAACTTAATTCCGAGTTGTACATTTCATTTTACAAGCATTTCCGTAAAGGACGCCAAATCTGGAAATTTTGGACGTGAGTGGCATTTTCGTAATTTAGTGAAATTGAATAATTATTAAAAATAATTCTTAAAACCATTAAATGGTTAGAAAATTTATCACATACAATATTAAATATAATTAGCTATTTAATTGTTATTTAAGTAATATTAAATGATAATTAAGTAAGATTAGTGTTAATAAAGTTATTATTTAATTATGATTAAATAATAACTAGAGATTAACAATTGATTAATTATTATTTTATTAATATTAAGTGATGATTAAAGAATGTTTAAGTAATGTTATGTAATAATAATGTAATTACCTAATTACATTAACATAAAAGGTTATAATTATTTATTAATGAATAAAGACTAAGTAATAATTGATTATTCTTAATTGTAATAAGAAAGAATAATTAAAGATTTAAGAGATGAATTAATTGTTTATTATTTAATTAATATTAAATAATAAATAAGGACTTAAATTAATTAATTATTCTTTAAATAATAAGAAGGAATAATTCAAGACTAAGGAAGTAAATAAATTACTTATTTACTATTCAAGGATAAGAAATTAATTAATTATTATTAAATAATAATTAAAGACAAACAATAATTTGATTATTCATTATCTAATTACCGTTAAATAATGATTAGAACTAATTGGCTATTATTTATTAATTAAATAATAACTAAAGGTAATTAATTAATTACTATTTAATTAATATTTAAATGAAGGTATAGATTAATATTGTGATAATAAATTTATTTAATAACTATATTTAAAAAAAATAGTTTTAATATTTTAAAAATCATTTAAAAATGATTTAAAGGTTATAGAAAATGTTTTAAGTTATAAAATATAACTTTTAATATTTTATCATAAAATACATTAATATTTTAATATTAATGTCATCTATTTAATAATGGTTTTAAATATTTTAAAATCATTTAAATGTGATATTAAAGTATTTAAAATACTTTGAGATATTATAAATATATTATAATATTATGACATGTATTTCATTAATATTTAATATTAAATAAATATTGATGATAATAGAATAATGTGATATTTAAATTAGATTAATAAGATATTAATGATTGAAAAATTCTGATAAATGATAATAATTATGTAAAAATTATTATAAGCTTACGAAAAATATTTCGACTGTTAATAAAATTATCTGAGATAATTGTTAAGTGTTAGGCAGAGTTTAATTGAACTTAAACTCAAAATATTGTCCGACTAGACCGTCGGGATGTCAGATTTGTGTCGGGTTCAACTCAAACTGTAATAGTTTGACTTGATACTGAGTCTTATGTGTGTTATAGACTGATAGGGTTATGTGTTATGTGTTCTGTGTTTAGGTTATTCTATGTATATCTATATATATAATAGTATTATATTGTGATGATATTATTCTAATATTGGAGATCTATATTACTAATATTAGGTCTTCGGATAAAGCGTTATAAATTATGTTGTGGTAATCAACGGTTCAGGCAAGTTTGTTTTACTTAACTCTATTAAGAGTTGTATTTCATTGGATAAGTTTATGGTTAATCATTGCTGATTGCCATGTATAATTGTACTCTGTATATATTGCATATATAAGTCAGGTATGAAAGGCTGATCACCTTCATTACCCTTCGGTTCAGAAATATTTGTTCATGTTATATACTTGTTCAGTCATAAACTTGTTCCTGCTAGTTCACAATTATATTGTTGAATTATAGTCAGCTTATTATTCAAACTCTTCAATCATGATATATCGTTATATTATTGTACTTAAACTTGCTAGGCAACTTTCATGCTCACCCTTGCTATATCATAATAAAACATTGTAGATTAAGGCGAACGCGTCGGATTCAAGAAAAGGTCAAAGATAGTTCAAGCTTTAGTATAAGTATGCGATTAGTTTTGTAATAGTGTTGTATGATAATAATGTTGTTATATGTTAGAAAAGTTATGAATGTGATTAAGTTAAGGTTACTCGACCTTGGGAAAAAGTGTGTAAGTTTAATGTATAAACAATTTATGTTTATATCTTCCGCAAATAGTAATAGTTGTATAGAATGATCGAACAGGATCCGAGGTGATTTGGGACCTGGATTCGGGGCCTTCACAATAGTTATTATTATTTTTTTGATTGTGGTTGATGACGAGCGTCAAGTATCTATGCCTATCTGTTAGAGTCGTGTCAAGCATGTATAAGCTAGGGGTTGTTCAATTGATAAGTTTAAACTGTTATTGATCCGTCCTTCTTAGCACTCACCGACCAACTGTTTTTAACTAGTTATTTTTTGAATTTAGTTCGCGTGTTTATTGCTTTGAAAATTTGTTCCCTCTTATAAACTTTCATTTGTGCAAGGTAATAAAAGACTTAGACGTTTATACAGTTTTGGATCTTGGATTCTAGCATGTTGATATATATAAAAAAAAGAAGAAGAAGAAAAATGAATGAAATCAAAATAAAAATAGAAAAGAAGAGTTTATATCGAAAGTTTTGCGGTGGGTCGAGATGGAGCGTAAAACGCACTCGCCCATAAATGCATGACCGATATCGAGATGGAGCATAAAATGCACTCGCTTAATAATCTTCGGTTATTTTGTAAAATCTTAGTTGGCTTATGTTGATTATGTGGCCTTTACTGCTCGAGTTATTAGATTCATATGGGTGTTCTACACCTAGTACCCTAAAGTCGTCTGGCTTGGGAGTCACTGATCAAAAGCTCATTCATGGGTAGTTCTGAATAGCCTAAGGTAATTAAGGATTGTCCGAGTCAGATTCTATTGTCGTCATGCTAGAGTCTTTTGATCTTTTCCTGCATTTGCGTCTTATTCTTAATGCTTGTTGAATGCTTAAGTTGCGAAGTATGCATATTAGTATTAGTAATCGACTGTGCGAGCTTATTTGAGCCATGATTAGTTAGGACGGTTGGTCTCCACACACACACATAGAATGGATCGAATACAGTCTTATGCTTGAAATTGAATGAACCCCTGTTCATGTCTGTGTTTGCCTTATTCTCTGGGAGTGGCTATGATCGAGCTTTAAAGCCATGATACTACTTTATTGTTTAGTTATCTTTCGCGTGTGTTTTTTATTAGCGTTGTGTTAGTTAGTTTCTCGAGGACAAGCAAAGACTTAAGTTTGGGGGTATTTGATGAGTGGAATTTATACCCGCGAATCGGATACTTAATAACTTAAGGAATTGCCTGAATTCGTAGACTTTATATAGTTTTATATGAATATAGTGTTATTGCGCTTAACTGATGCATTGCAGAGCATTACAGTGCTTTTCCAGCTTAAAGGGGCAAAACGGGCATTTTATGTATAGCCGCGCCGCGGCGCTAATGCCAAGCATATTGATCGCACCGCAGAGCCACTCCCTGGCCCTTGCTGATATCATCTTCGTGCCGTGGCACCACTATTCCTTCTTGGGCTCGCGCTGCAGCGCGAGCTCTGGTCTCCTTATTAATGACATGGCGCTGTAGCGCTAACCACAGCTTATTTGGTCGCACCGCGGCCCCACCTCCGGTGCCCAGACAGTGAATGCCTTGGTTTGACCTAGCAAAGGAAGGAAAGAGATATATAACAGAAGGAGCTCTGCATTTCTCTCTATCTCGTATGTTTATCACATAGATTAGCTTAGGTTAGTTTTCTTCTGTAATTTCTCTTTCTTTCTCTTAGTTGATGTTTGTAAATATAGATTAGGTTTAGTTTAGGGAGAAGTTTGTGATTTCTTTGGAGCACAAGAGCAACGAGCAACACAGATTGGAAAGCTTGAAAGGAGCAGATTGCTTGGTTACTGAAGGGCTTTGACAGAGTTCCTTCTTATCCATTTATTTTCTCTATTATTGTAATCCATAAATGTTGTCTTATTTACTACTTGTATTTGGTTTAATAGCTATGAACTGAATATTTGTTCTAAGGTTATAATGGATCCCTTTGTTATTTGAATTGACTGTCTTTATCTCTTTGGTTGGCACCATATGATTTGGTCTAATATATTTGTGCTTTATGATTCTCGCTAAGACATTAGTGATGATTTTGGTCATCTGCATGATATCGACAGAAGAATTGTAGGTTTACACCTAAATATATTAGCATGTGATTGTGGGTTTCGACTGTATAAGTTGTGCGTAGAATAGACATATCTCTGTGCGCCACGTGCGACCTGATAGAGAACTTATGCTTAAATCCTTGTTATGATTGATTCGCATAGACATATGTAGGATTGTATCTAGCTTGGGCGTTCTTTTCTGTTCTATTCCCTTTAGGATGGATCTAGAGAGGATATGTTTGTGCATACCTCGATAGAGGTGCATAGGCACCTGTGCGTTCTCGATCGACAAATTGTCGTGACCATTAAGACCAAAGAGAGAAAGGGTAGCTAGTTTGATGAAACATAACACGCTAGGTGTTCGACAGAATGCCTGTGTGGGGGTGAAGTTATGACCTTAGCTTGTAATTCCTTAGATTTCCATTCGTTATCCATTTACTTGCTTTGTTAATTAGTATAATTAGATAAATCACACTTCTATTAATTGTTATTCGAATAAGATTTTAGCGATACATAGTCGGTATTTGGTAAATATTAGTCATAGTTCCTTGTGGGTACGACACACTTCTTATCACTGTATTACTTGTTAGACCGCGTATACTTACGCGTGTTTAGTGATCGACTTTTCGACCAACACTAGTCCTCGAGCACAAAACAACACAAAAGTGCTATGCAATGCAATATAATGTAATACAACTAATCTATATGCCTATGAATCCAGCAGTCATGATAGAAACAAGTTTGTTCAACCGGCCTCAGAGAAACTAAACAAACATGACAATACTCCCTATCAAAACCAATCAATAATTCCTCTCAATCATCAAATCTTAAACTATTATTATTGGTATAGTATGTGTGTGCTCAACACCCATGCTAACTGATGCAAATTCAAATTTAATACATAACAAGTCTCTTAGAAGGCATCATACAGTGTAAACTCAAGACTTTCAAAAACAGACGAGATCCAACTAAAATCAAATAATTACCTATATTAAGGGTCCAAATAGGATACTTATGCTTTAATTTTGATTTACAAGGGCTTTTTGCACTTATTTCCTATTTTATTCATATTTTTTTTATACACATGGCTATGCAATGTCTTATTCCCTTAGGCTTTTCAGTGCTACCTTAACGAGCTTTCGACCAACGACTCCCAGACCATTAAGACCTTAGGGTGCTAGGTGTAAAGACAATCCCCTCAGGCTTACTTACTCAAGTAACAAAGGCCACAAAACTAGACAAGCATACCACAGTGTTTATTCTCTTTTTTTTTCTTTTTTTTTAGATAAAAGCTTATATACCCCACTTTTTCCCCCAAACTTAGGTTCTTGCCTAATTTTTAGCCTTCACTGCCTATCCTTGTCATTCTTTCATTCAAACTAGCAATATCCTTTAGAGGTCTCTTATGTATCAATTTGAACTCAATCAATCCACATAGGTGTTATTATTGTGCTAACCTTGTTATACCAATTTTAAATAGGCAAAAGATCTAATTCATAACAGTAAATTACATAAAAGTTCTAATAGTCAGTACTGTACTTATCTACTTAATCTCAATCTCCTCATTGGCCAAAATAAACTGCACTATATATAACTGTTGGACTCATGCAATAACTAAAAACTATTTACAAACATAATTAAAACTATTTACAAACCTACATTACTATGCAACTATTAAACTACATGCATGCAAACATATAATGAACCTAAACTAACATGAAACTAACATATGCAAATCTAACTAATAAAATTAAACATGCAAACATAAACATAAACACAAAAATTAAACTAACTCCCTCAAACTAAACAATTACAATGCCCTCATTGTAAAGATAAAGCAATAATTATAAGAGGACGTCCCTGTAATGTCTAAGCTGAAGGTGGTGGTGGTTGTTACTCTTCATTGTCGGAATCAGATGGTGGAAACCTTGGCATTGGGGTTGGTTGCTGGTTGCTGGTATGGAAACTGTGTAGTTGGACTGAAACTCTGAAGGGTCGCGTTCAAGGAGGCGAAGGACATATTCATGGCCTCGAACATATGGTCCTGCCTGGCTACGAGTCTCCTCATTTGTCTGCTGGCATCTTTGTTGTACCCATCCACTTGTTGCTGGAGGCTCTAAAATTGAGGGTTAAATGTATCGTCGGTCTACTACATCCCCTCAGTAGCTTGCTCTCCCGTAGTCTTATCCACTTGGAACTCGTCGTCGTCAGAGGTGTCCTCAGCATCAGCCTCATCCTCAAAAGCTGGTGGAAATATAAACCCGACTCCTCTTGGGTGCGACTCGCCCCCGGGCCAAATTGAATACCGTACAATCATCCTCGTGTCCAAAGTCTAAAGCGGCATCTGTGTCATCTCGTCGTCGGACCATCTAACTCTTTCCTGCCTACACAGCCCACATATGAGTGATGGGTGTGGCAAGCTGCCAAAATATGGCCCTCGTAGGCATCTTCGGATAGAAAAACTTATAATGGCACCAACGTCGATGAGAAAGTCTTGAACGATGGCATATAAGAGAAGTATTTTCTCCTTGGTCACCTCTGACATATGTGTGGCCGGGAATAGCTTAGCGCATATGAATGCGTACCATATTTTACCATACCGGCTGAGATCCTTGCTGTGGAAGATGGTGCCCCCTTTACGTCCCTTAGTCCATGTGGTGCCCGACTTTGTTATTTCAGCTAAAATGGCCTCATAATCGGGATCATGGTCACGCAAATAAGCATATTGGCACTCTCTAGGAACTCACAGGCGGTAGTACTCATTAATTGTATCGGCACTAAAAGGTACTTGCTTGCACCTCACGAATGCTATGAATGGGGCCTTATCTTCTACGTTTGATCTTTTACCACGTTTACGATTGCTGGCTCCGGCTCTTCAGTGAACCTATTCCATCCTTTTTCATAAATTTGTTGAATCATTTCGCCATCTACGTTATCGGGTGCCAAGCCGTGCTCTGGTGTTAATGTTTTAGTCACTAGGTAGTCATAACGATCGGCGGCGGCGGCACTTTTGAACTTTCTCTTGTCAAATGCCCGAGTTAGTGGTGTAGACCCGAAACTCTCGCCTCGCTGTCGCTTCGCTGCTAGTTTTGGTGCCATAGTACTTGGATGGATGAATTTCAAGCCAATTTCCCCCAAACTTCTCTCAAACAAATCATCGAACACTTGGTGTGCACAACTCATAATTCCCCCAAACTTAGTAATTGGACTACTAATTTGGTGATGTAGGATGAGAAATTGCAAAAAACAACTTCTTACCCTTAGTGTATGGACAATTGGTTACTTCTCCTCCCTTTTTGCTGGCAAAAATCACACTATAGCTACCCTAACTCTTGTATGACTGAACTTGTATGGAATGGAGTGGAAGTATTGGTGTAGTTAGAGGTTTAATTTATAGAGAGGAAGTAGTGTAGAGACGTAGTGGATTGAAGTAGTGGGAAAGTGGGTAAGAGTTGTGGCTAATTCGTAGGTTAATGGGGGTATAAATGCCAGTTATGAGAGAAGTAATGGGGAATATGGGTGGAACGGTGTGTAACTGCCGAATTGAGCGTTTTAGGTTTCCATACCCCCGCCCCGACGGGGGTTTTGCGCATATAAATGCCCGCCCTAGTGGGGGGGGTACACTGTTATTGGGTCTGGACCCCCGCCCCGGCGGGGGTGTTCTTTGTTAATTGTCCATCCCAGCGGGGGGTCTACTGTAAATGGGTCAAGACCCCCGCCCCAGTGGGGGTTTCCTTCTTAAAAAGTCCACCCCGGCGGGGGGTTCTACTGTAGCTGAACTTGATTTTTTAAATTTCTTGCGTCCAACACATATCCATGCACTTCTCAAGTACCTGAAACACCAAACATTGATAAATTTAAGATAAAAACATAAACATTGAACATTGTAGGTTGACTTCACGTAAATTTAAGCCCCACTAACTTCCTGATAAATCAAAATAAGCCAACTCAATTCTGAACTTATACTCTAAACTACAAATTAATTAGCATGCTTAAAAATACGAAAAAATAAAAGTAAAATTGGGTTGCCTCCCAATTAGCGCTTGGTTTTAAGTCTTTTAACCTGACTACTCCCTGTTTATGGCGCGTCAGCAAGTGTGATTGCGATGACATCATAGTTGGAGTCGCCCCCCCCCCAATAATGCTTTAGCCGATGGCCGTTGACTTTAAACGTTTCCAATGGATTCCTACTGTATAACTCAACGGCGTCAAGTGGAAAAACCCTCTTAATTGTGAATGGCCTCGACCATCTCGATTTAAGCTTTTCTTGGAACAATCCCAGTCGTGCATTGAACAGTAATAATGATTGTCCCGGTTCAAAATTTTTCTACAAGATTTTTTGGCCGTGCCATTTCTTGACTGTAAGACCCCAATTTTTATAAATAAAGATGAATTTTCTATAAATATCATTTTTGAATATTATGGAGTTAATTTGATATAATGTTATAGTTGTGGGTAATATTTATAAATTTTGCAAAGTACGCAAGTTGTTATATAATATTCGATTGGTCGGGGAATATTCGTTTTAACAGGGAATATTCGTACAACGACACAATCATTGGTGGACCCCACAACGGAATTATTGTCGGATTGAGAAAACGACAAAAATATTTTATTAAAAATAACGGCGGAAGTTTTACCATTGTTACTGTTGAACTACTCGGTAGTAAAAGTACAGTAATACGTGTGCGTGCATAGTAGCACACGGTATTGATTATTAATGCTTATGTAAGAAGACACTCAGTTTGATTCCATTATTGTCAGTTAATAATATGAATTATTTAGCGATAATGACGTTTTGTTTTATTCGTATTATTAACGTAATAAAACAGAAACATCTTTTTATATAAAACAAAATACTTTATTAAAGTTATTCTATAAATAGAATATATTATATTTTATTTAAAAGATTTTTCTTTAAATATGGACCGTCAGATTAAAGTAATCAATCTGGACCGTTCATGGATTAGTTACTATGCATTCTATTTTTCTATAAATAGCAGCTCATTCCTTCATTATTTCTTACGAATTCACTGAACTCTAGAGAGAGAAACTATAGAGAGAAACTATAGAGAGAGAGAAGAAGAGTATTCTGCTACTTAACTACTTCCTTACTTCAGCTCTTCTTTAAAACGGTAAGGGGTGTTATTCTTTCTTATTCATGAAGAGAACTTCTGTTATTCCATTCTTTATTATTCTGTTGGAATAACCAGTATATGCGGTCTACCCTATACTTGGTGACATTCTTCTATTATTCTGTTGGAACATCCTGTCTGTGTGTTTTACACCGGACCTGGTTCCGTTTTTATTATTATTCTGTTGGAACATCCTGTCTGTGTGTTTTACACCGGAACTGGTTCCGTTTTTATTATTATTCTGTTGGAACATCCTGTCTGTGTGTTTTACACCGGACCTGGTTCCATTATTTATTATTCTGCCGGAATATCCTGTCTGTGCTTTTATGCCGGACCTGGTTCCATTATTTATTATTCTGTCGGAATATCCTGTCTGTGCGTTTACGCCGGACCTAGTTCCATTATTTATTATTCTGTTGGAATAACCTGTCTGTGCGGTCTATCGCATGCATGGTGATTTCTTTTGTTATTCCATTCTTTATTATACTCAGTTGGTTAAGTTTTGACTTCTATACTCCATGAAATTTGTGGAATATCCTTGATAATTGCGTTTCATCCAGTATCTTTTCATGAAAATATTCTCCTGATCATTCTTGAATTTTACTCCACCAAGCAGTATCATGTTGACAATTTGGACGTTGTTAATTCTTGGATAAATTAATTCTTGAACTTGTTTTATTGAATTCTTATATCATTGTCATCATCCTCATGTTTATATTCTGTTGAAAGTCATCTGTGGCCTGTAGTGCATAGATGGACTTGGTATGATTATGACCAGGGATTATTCGGTGTAATCATGACCGTAATGTTACAAATGATGTGGTAAAAGTCCTCATTGGCCCGTAGTGCATTGATGGACAGTTGTTGGCATGATCATGACCATTAATGAATATACGAATATCCTTGGCCGTAGTGCAGGGGTGATTCGATGATGTGGATTATTTTATTAAGCTGAGTCTCAGCGATCACAGTGTTGGAAAATCTTTTAAATCATAAAAGATAGTAGAGTTTATTTTCTACTTGACTCTTTTAATGGATTGCTTGTTCCGCTATAGTTAAACTTGATGTCTATTATATTTTATCAGTTTAACATTGTTGAAGGCTAATGATAATTTATTCTGCATTATCTTAGTCATAATATTTCTTACTGGGCTAGTTGAGCTCACCCTTTCTTTCACTGTTCTCTTCAGGAAATGAGAACGTAGCTGGGGCAAGTCGGGGAACGGAGTGATGGTCCGAATGATAGTATTAGTTAGTAGTCCTCACTATTCTATGTAATGGTGTGTTAATAAATGTAATGAGGACTCCTTTTGAGTATGAATACTCTCTAGAAGATAATATTTGTATTCAAACTCACAGTTTATGTTTTGTCGTATTGTACACGACAGTTGTATTAGTAAGTTGTATTTGTATTCTGTACTATGTATCTGACGACCCAAGATGGGTGATGTATACCTATTTTTGGGGGCGTCACAGTTGGTATCAGAGCTTAGGGATATGATCCCTGGCTAAGATGTGAGAATAGAACTAGGAGGGGAGAGACGGGGAATTCCTTCGCTAGTATGACCTACCTAAGTTTATTTGCATGGTATTTAATTGGTCGGTCATAATATAAGGATAATATATGACATATCAATTAACTTTTATTTTGTGGCAGTATCTGAAAATGGCATCTGAGAATGTTGAGAATAGCAATGGAGCACAGGCGATTATTGATTCACCACATATCAATAATCAGGATAATGTTCATCAGGAAGGTGACAATCCTCATGCAAACAACAACACTGACCAGATGATGAATGATGGAATATTCAGAGGTTTTATGCAATTCATGCAACAACAGGTGAAAGCGGCTCCTGTCCACAACGTAGGTGGAAATACTGGAAACTCTCAGGCGGTCACCGCTAAACAGTTTAAGGAGCTGGGACCACCGGAGTTTAAGGGAGAACCCAAACCACTTGTAGCTGAAACATGGATAAAGCAGATCACCAAGATATTTGATGTCTTGGGTTGCTCCGAGGAGCAAAAGGTTCCCTTTGCCGCCTTTATGTTGCGAGGAGAGGCAGATTACTGGTGGGAATCGATAAAGCGTACTCAACCTGCCGCACTGAAGATGTCTTGGGAGAAGTTCCAAGAGCTGTTTAACGACAAATACTTTCCCGAGAGTATTCGTCACATGAAGGAGGTGGAGTTCATCAAATTGGAGCAGAATAATATGACCGTGTCGCAGTACGAGGCAAAATTTGCGGAGTTATCCCGGTTTGCGTCCCACCTGGTGGATAATGAAGAAAGAATGACGCGGATGTTTTTAAGAGGTTTGAAGCCGGAGATACGTCAACATCTTGTTTCTCATAAACTGTGTTTGTATTCAGATGTTGTAAATAGGGCTCAGTTGGTGGAGCGCGATAACGAGACAACGCAACCAAAAGAGAGCAGCCGGCAAAATGATAATACCAGTGAGAGCAGTCATCGAAGCGGTGACAACAAGCGTGGAGGGAATCAACAGGCCAGAAATGGTAACCACTTCGGTGGTAATCAGGGCCAAAACAATAAGAATGGGCATTTCAAGAAGAGGAGATTCAACAATGATGGAAAGACGTCAGCACCAGCACCTGTCGTTAAGGAAGGAGAACGACCACCTATCATATGTTTCAAATGCGGAGGGGAGGGGCACATCAGTCCAAACTGCGCGATGCCGTCCAAAGCATGTTATAATTGTGGAAGAGAAGGTCATTTAGCCCGATTTTGTCGTTTACCGAAGACAAATTCAGCTAGGATGGAGGCACCAAAGGCCGTCCCAGAAAAGTCAAAACCGGTTGTGCAAGGGAGAGCGTTTGTTGTGACCTCCCAGAACGCAAGGAACCCGAATGAGGTCATCACGGGTAAGCTTATCATAAACTCTAACGAAGTCTATACTTTATTTGATACCGGTTCTACCCATTCTTTTATTTCTCCTACTTGCGCTCATCGATTAAATTTGATTCCGGAGAAATTAGACTTTGACTTAGCAGTTGAAACTCCATTGGGAGAAACCTTCATTACATCCACGGTTTATAAGTCTTGTTTGGTTCAAGTTGGTACCCACACATTACCTGTCGATCTTATTTCATTAAAAATACTTGCATTTGACGTGATTCTAGGGATTGATTGGTTAACTACTCATCATGCAAAAATTGATTGTTTTCGTAAGGTTGTTAGCTTTCATATTCCTAATCGACCTATTATGCGAATTCAAGCAACCAAACCATTAAAATCAATCGCTGTCATCTCAAGCCATAAAGCTATTCGTTTATTGAAAAACGGATGTCAAGCTTTCTTAGCTCATGTCACAGATCTAAACAAAAATACGTCAGCTTTGAATGATATTTCTGTTGTTAATAAATTTCCTGACGTATTTCCCGAAGAACTTCCTGGCCTACCCCCAGAGCGTGAAATTGAATTTTGTATCGACCTTGAACCCGGTACAAAACCCATTTCCAAAGCCCCATATCGAATGGCTCCTATTGAACTTCAGGAGTTAAAGACTCAACTGCAGGAATTGTTAGACATTGGTTTTATTCGTCCTAGTACTTCTCCTTGGGGTGCTCCTGTTCTGTTCGTGAAGAAGAAAGATGGGAGTATGCGACTTTGTATTGATTATCGGGAGTTGAATCATGTCACCATCAAAAATAAGTACCCATTGCCACGTATTGATGACCTGTTTGACCAGTTGCAAGGAGCACAATTCTTTTCAAAGATCGATCTTCGTTCTGGATATCATCAGCTGAAGGTTAGAACTGAGGATATTCCAAAGACTGCCTTCAGAACTCGGTATGGGCATTATGAATTCTTAGTTATGTCTTTTGGATTGACTAATGCTCCTGCTGCCTTCATGGATATGATGAACAGGGTATTCAAGGAATATTTGGATCACTTTGTGGTCGTCTTTATCGATGACATCCTTGTTTATTCCAAAAGCCGTGAAGATCATGAGCAACACTTGAGGATGGTACTCCAAAAGCTTCGTGAATACAAACTTTATGCCAAGTTGAAGAAATGCGAGTTCTGGCTGGAAGAGGTAGCATTCCTTGGGCACGTAGTATCAAGTCGTGGAATATCTGTTGACCCGGCAAAGATTGAAGCAATTCAAAGCTGGGAGCAACCTAAATCAGTAACCGAAGTACGTAGCTTTCTTGGTCTAGCTGGTTAATATCGGAGATTCGTGGAAGGATTTTCTCGAATCGCTACTCCATTAACTCAGCTGACTCGGAAAGATACAAAGTTCGGTTGGAGCGAAGAATGTGAGAAGAGTTTTCAAGAACTCAAGAGGAGACTCATTTCAGCACCTGTTCTAACAATACCATCTGGCTCGGAGGGATTTGTCATCTACAGTGATGCTTCGAGCAAAGGGTTGGGATGCGTTCTCATGCAACATGGAAAAGTCATAGCCTATGCATCAAGACAACTCAAGAAATATGAGAGGAATTATCCTACTCATGATCTAGAGTTGGCAGCTGTTGTCTTTGCACTTAAAATTTGGAGGCATTACTTGTATGGGGAGAAGGTGGAGATCTTTACGGATCATAAAAGCCTCAAATATTTCTTCACTCAAAAGGAACTCAACATGCGACAACGACGTTGGCTTGAACTGTTGAAAGATTATGATCATACCATTCAATACCATCCTGGAAAAGCGAACGTGGTAGCTGACGCATTGAGTAGAAGATCATATGCGGGTACAAGTGCGATATTGTCAACACAAAGGCCCATTTTGTGTGATTTGCAAAGGATGGAGATAGAGTTAAAGACTCCAGGGACCCATGTGATGATGGCGAATATACGAGTAGAACCGACTTTAATCGATAAAGTTAAAGCTGCTCAAGCTACAGACCTGGAGCTGATGCGTATAAGGAAGAAAGTGCAAGAAGGTACTATGCCGGAAGCAAGAATCGATGAAGAAGGAATACTTCGAGTCAACTCCAGACTTTGTGTTCCTAACAACCCTGATTTAAAGTATGAAATCATGATGGAGGCGCACAACACACCGTTTGCAATCCATCCTGGAAGTACCAAAATGTATCATGATCTTCGTCATACATTTTGGTGGAGCAATATGAAGAGAGAGATAGCGCTGTTTATCTCAAGGTGTCTAACTTGTCAACGAGTCAAAGCGGAGCATCAAGTACCAAAAGGTCCATTGCAACCACTTGAAATTCCAGAATGGAAGTGGGAGCACATTACCATGGATTTCGTTACCGGTCTTCCTAGGGTTTCTCAAGGTATTGATGCGATTTGGGTCATTGTTGATAGATTGACCAAGTCTGCTCATTTCTTACCGATACGAGAAACTTATACACTTGAACGTCTTGCTCGTATGTACATAAACGAGATTGTAAGACTGCATGGTATGCCAGTATCCATAGTTTCTGATCGAGACCCAAGATTCACTTCACGATTTTGGGTTAGTTTACAAAAAGCTATGGGCACAGATTTACGATTTAGTTCGGCATATCATCCTCAGACGGACGGACAATCAGAGAGGACTATTCAAACTCTAGAAGATTTATTAAGACTCTGTGTCTTTGACTTCAAGGGAAGTTGGGACAAGTTCTTGCCATTGGTGGAGTTTTCCTACAACAACAGTTATCAAGCAAGTATTGGCATGGCTCCATTCGAAGCAATGTATGGAAGAAAATGTCGTTCTCCAGTATGCTGGGATGAGGTGGGTGAAGCAACGTTGTTGGGACCGGAGTTGGTACGTATGACTACAGAAAAGATTCAAACGATCCGACAACGTATAAAAACCTCACAAGATCGACAAAAGAGTTATGCTGATCTTCATCGAAAGGACGTGGAATTTGATGTAGGAGATCATGTGTTCTTACGTGTTGCTCCATGGAAAGGAGTTACGAGATTTTGAAAGAGAGGAAAGCTCAATCCTCGATTCATCGGTCCATTTTTAATCCTCGATCGAGTAGGAACTGTGGCTTATAGACTCGCTTTACCGCCAAGTATGTCTCGTGTTCATAACGTTTTTCACATATCCATGTTACGAAAATATGTGGAAGACCCGAACCACATTATTGAGTTAGAACCGGACGAAATAGCGGAGGATTTGACGTATGAAGAAGTTCCTGTTCAAATTTTGGATAAGAAGGAACATATTCTACGCTCTAAGGTTATACCTCAAGTCAAAGTTTTGTGGAGAAACCACGATGTTGAGGAAATGACTTGGGAGTTAGAATCTGAAATGAAATCAAGGTATCCTTATCTCTTCGACATACCAGGTACGTACCCTAATTTCGAGGGCGAAATTTCATAAGAAGGGGAGGTTGTAAGACCCCAATTTTTATAAATAAAGATGAATTTTCTATAAATATCATTTTTGAATATTATGGAGTTAATTTGATATAATGTTATAGTTGTGGGTAATATTTATAAATTTTGCAAAGTACGCAAGTTGTTATATAATATTCGATTGGTCGGGGAATATTCGTTTTAACAGGGAATATTCGTACAACGACACAATCATTGGTGGACCCCACAACGGAATTATTGTCGGATTGAGAAAACGACAAAAATATTTTATTAAAAATAACGGCGGAAGTTTTACCATTGTTACTGTTGAACTACTCGGTAGTAAAAGTACAGTAATACGTGTGCTTGCATAGTAGCACACGGTATTGATTATTAATGCTTATGTGAGAAGACACTCAGTTTGATTCCATTATTGTCAGTTAATAATATGAATTATTTAGCGATAATGACGTTTTGTTTTATTCGTATTATTAACGTAATAAAACAGAAACATCTTTTTATATAAAACAAAATACTTTATTAAAGTTATTCTATAAATAGAATATATTATATTTTATTTAAAAGATTTTTCTTTAAATATGGACCGTCAGATTAAAGTAATCAATCTGGACCGTTCATGGATTAGTTACTATGCATTCTATTTTTCTATAAATAGCAGCTCATTCCTTCATTATTTCTTACGAATTCACTGAACTCTAGAGAGAGAAACTATAGAGAGAAACTATAGAGAGAGAGAAGAAGAGTATTCTGCTACTTAACTACTTCCTTACTTCAGCTCTTCTTTAAAACGGTAAGGGGTGTTATTCTTTCTTATTCATGAAGAGAACTTCTGTTATTCCATTCTTTATTATTCTGTTGGAATAACCAGTATATGCGG
This sequence comes from Panax notoginseng, assembly GCA_016801055.1. Lineage (NCBI taxonomy): Eukaryota > Viridiplantae > Streptophyta > Magnoliopsida > Apiales > Araliaceae > Panax > Panax notoginseng. The sequence goes on from CM029014.1 coordinate 200,406,820, forward strand.
TCTACCCTATACTTGGTGACATTCTTCTATTATTCTGTTGGAACATCCTGTCTGTGTGTTTTACACCGGACCTGGTTCCGTTTTTATTATTATTCTGTTGGAACATCCTGTCTGTGTGTTTTACACCGGAACTAGTTCCGTTTTTATTATTATTCTGTTGGAACATCCTGTCTGTGTGTTTTACACCGGACCTGGTTCCATTATTTATTATTCTGCCGGAATATCCTGTCTGTGCTTTTATGCCGGACCTGGTTCCATTATTTATTATTCTGTCGGAATATCCTGTCTGTGCGTTTACGCCGGACCTAGTTCCATTATTTATTATTCTGTTGGAATAACCTGTCTGTGCGGTCTATCGCATGCATGGTGATTTCTTTTGTTATTCCATTCTTTATTATACTCAGTTGGTTAAGTTTTGACTTCTATACTCCATGAAATTTGTGGAAAATCCTTGATAATTGCGTTTCATCCAGTATCTTTCCATGAAAATATTCTCCTGATCATTCTTGAATTATACTCCACCAAGCAGTATCATGTTGACAATTTGGACGTTGTTAATTCTTGGATAAATTAATTCTTGAACTTGTTTTATTGAATTCTTATATCATTGTCATCATCCTCATGTTTATATTCTGTTGAAAGTCATCTGTGGCCTGTAGTGCATAGATGGACTTGGTATGATTATGACCAGGGATTATTCGGTGTAATCATGACCGTAATGTTACAAATGATGTGGTAAAAGTCCTCATTGGCCCGTAGTGCATTGATGGACAGTTGTTGGCATGATCATGACCATTAATGAATATACGAATATCCTTGGCCGTAGTGCAGGGGTGATTCGATGATGTGGATTATTTTATTAAGCTGAGTCTCAGCGATCACAGTGTTGGAAAATCTTTTAAATCATAAAAGATAGTAGAGTTTATTTTCTACTTGACTCTTTTAATGGATTGCTTATTCCGCTACAGTTAAACTTGATGTCTATTGTATTTTATCAGTTTAACATTGTTGAAGGCTAATGATAATTTATTCTGCATTATCTTAGTCATAATATTTCTTACTGGGCTAGTTGAGCTCACCCTTTCTTTCACTGTTCTCTTCAGGAAATGAGAACGTAGCTGGGGCAAGTCGGGGAACGGAGTGATGGTCCGAATGATAGTATTAGTTAGTAGTCCTCACTATTCTATGTAATGGTGTGTTAATAAATGTAACGAGGACTCCTTTTGAGTATGAATACTCTCTAGAAGATAATATTTGTATTCAAACTCACAGTTTATGTTTTGTCGTATTGTACACGACAGTTGTATTAGTAAGTTGTATTTGTATTCTGTACTATGTATCTGACGACCCAAGATGGGTGATGTTTACCTATTTTTGGGGGGCGTCACATTGACCTTTTCTTTATACAACTTTGAGTTCTCATATGCTTGTAGTTGGAATTCATCAAGTTCATTCAATTGAAGTAACCTCTTTTCTCCCGTCGCTGTTTGATCGAAGTTGAATTTCTGAATTGCCCAGTAGGCTTTATGTTGTAGCTCAACAGGTAGGTGACACGCTTTTCCATAGACCAACTGATATGGAGACATCCCAATTGGCGTCTTGTATGCTGTCATGTATGCCCATAGTATGTCGTCTAATTTTAGAGGCCAGTCTTTTCTGTTCGGGTTGACTACCTTCTCTAAGATTTTCTTCACCTCCCTGTTAGAAACCTCGGCTTGCCCACTTGTCTGGGGGTGATATGTTGTTGCAACTCTATGATTGACCCCATATTTTGCCAAGAGAGCTGTGAATGCTTTATTGCAAAAGTGACTACCCTCATCACTTATGATTGCCTTTGGTGTGCCAAACCGTGTGAAGATATTCTTTTATAAAAATTTGAGAACAACTTTGGCATTATTTGTAGAGAGTGCTACAGCTTCCACCCATTTTGTTATATAATCCACAGCAAGCAAGATATATAAGTTATTGAATAAGGGAGGAAAAGGTCCCATAAAGTCTATTCCCCAAACATCAAAAACTTCTACTTCCATGATTGTTTTGAGTGCATTTCATTCCTTTTTGAGATGTTTCCCACCCTTTGACATCTGTCACAGCTTTTCACGAATTGGTGGGCATCCTTAAATATAGTAGGCCAATAGAATCATGCTTGAAGTATCTTTGTCGCCGTCCTCTCACTCCCATAGTGTAACACCCCAGTCTCACATCAAAAGATAGGGAAAAAATTTGTCTGTATATAAGGAAATAAGTTACTACTAATAGTACATTCAAGTCATGACCTTTTGGGAGCCTGTGGTGGGCTAAGATGACCCAAGAAGATACTATTGGGCCAGTAGTTTGAGGCCTTATTTTGATGGATTTGATTCGATTCGGACTTGGGATTTGACCCGAGATTTGTTTCGGACTCGGGATTTGACCCAGGTTATTTCATATGGTATCAAACCAGACTCTGAAAAGCTCGGGTCGGGTCATCCGATCGGGTTGCTGGAGGTGGGGACACGAAGGCTGGTTGTATTATCCCACAATGGAGAGATGGAGGTCCGGAGGTGGGGACACGAAGCCAGCCGGTATTATCCCACAATGGCTGGAGAGGTAAAGATCTTTGGGCCATGTGTGTGATCGGTTCTGACGGGGACGTTAGAAATTCAAGTGGGGGAGTTTGTAACACCCCAGTCCCACATCAAAAGATAGGGGAAAAATTTGTCTGTATATAAGGAAATAAGTTACTACCAATAGTACCTTCAAGTCATGACCTTTTAAGAGCCTGTGGTGGACTAAGATGACCCAAGAAGATACTATTGGGCCAGTGGTTTGAGGCCTTATTTTAATAGATATGATTCGATTCGGACTTGGGATTTGACCCGAGATTTGTTCCGGACTCGGGATTTGACCCAGGTTGTTTCACATAGTATCCCCCGTATGCAGACGAATGACACTCGTGTAATATGTTCTTTACTTCGCTATATAGTACGCATCGACGAATTATTTTGTCTGTTTGAATAAATATGGTTCGTCCCACATGTACCACTTGACGTCATGTAGGAACTTCTTCTTTTGCTGACGTGTAAGTTCAAGGGGAAGGATGTTACTCACCAAGTAGTTTGCAAAATCTGCATACCATGAAAATTCCGCGTTGACCCCAAACAGCTGCTCATCCGGGAATGATTCATTTATTAAACACTTATCTTCCCCATTTTTATCCAAATTTTCTAACCTTGAAAGATGATTTGCAACTTGATTCTCTGTCCCCTTTCTATCTTTTATTTCCAAATCAAATTCCTGTAGGAGAAGTATCCATCTGATCAGTCTAGGCTTAGCATCATTCTTCGAGATTAAATATCGAATAGCTGAGTAATCTGTGTAAACCACCACATTTGTCCCAATTAAATATGCTTGGAATTTGTCAAAGGCATATACTACTGTAAGTAACTCCTTCTCTGTAGTTGTGTAGTTTAATTGGGCATCCGTAAGGGTTTTACTTGCATAGTATATGGCGTGGAAGATCTTCTCTCGGCGTTGACCCAAAATAACCCATACTACATAGTCGCTTGCATCGCACATTAATTCAGAGGGCATAGTCCAATCCGGTGCGACGATCACTGGAGTTGTAGTCAACTTTTTCTTCAATTGCTCAAATGCTGTCCTACAATCCTCATCGAACTTGAAAACTAAATCTTTCTCCAAGAGACTACACAATGGTTTTGAAATCTTAGAGAAATCTTTTATAAATCTCCTATAGAACCCGACATGTCCAAGAAAACTGCGGATTCCCTTTACTAAAATCGGCGGTGGAAGATTCTCGATCGTGTCCAACTTTGCCTTGTCAACCTATAAACCTTTAGCAGAAACCTTGTGCCCAAGAATTATCCCTTCTTCAACCATAAAGTGGCACTTTTCCCAGTTGAGTATCAAATTAGTTTCCACACACCATTGTAACACCATGATCAAATTTTCTAGACACTTATCAAAAGTGTTTCCATAGACTGAAAAGTCATCCATGAAAACTTCTACCTCTTTTTCCACCATGTTTGAGAAGATAGATATCATGCATCTTTGGAAAGTTGTGGGTGCATTACACAAGCCAAAAGACATTCTCCTGAATTTAAAGGTGTCGTATGGGCACGTAAAAGTGGTCTTCTCTTGATCTTTAGGAGCAATGACTATTTGATTATATCCCGAATACCCATCCAGTAAGCAGTAAAATTTGTGCCTCGCTAACCTGTCCAACATCTGATCGATAAAAGGCAGAGAAAAGTGGTCTTTACGGGTTTCTTTATTCAGCTTACTGTAGTCCATGCAAACCCTCCAACCTGTCACTGTCCTTGTCGAAATTAATTCATTATCATCATTCTGTACTACGGTCATTCCTCCCTTTTTTAGCACACATTGAACTAGACTGACCCAAGCACTGTCTGAAATTGGGTAGATGATTCCCGCATCCAACCACTTCATAATTTCTTTCTTCACCACTTCTTTCATGATCGGGTTTAGCCGTCTCTATTGTTCCACTATTGGCTTTGCATCCTCTTCCATAAGAATTTTGTGCATGCAGAAGGATGGACTGATTCCCTTGATATCTGTAATTTTCCATCCTATAGCTGATTTGTATTCTCTAAGCACTCTCAGTAACTTATTTTCCTACATTTCGTTAAGCGCAGAAGCAATAATAACAGGTAAAGTATTTGAATTGCCTTAATATGCATACCTGAGGTGTTTAGGAAGTGGCTTAAGCTCAAGTGTAGGTGGCTCCTCCAATGAAGGTTTCATTCTTGTCGTGGCTTTTTCTTCCATGTGTAATGGCTCAAATGGTGCTTTGAATCTACTCACTCGTGGCAAAGAATCCAGCATATGTAAATAATCCACGAACTCTGGATCATCTAAATCTTTATCCGCCAATAGTGTAGTTTCTAATGGATCATTAGCCAAGCTCTTAACCATGTCTTTATTACCTATCTATCAATAACATCCACCCTGAAACACTCTTCTTCATCTGTAGGGAACTTCATAGCTTTGAACACGTTGAACTTAATTTCCTGATCTTGGACCCTCATGGTTAATTCTCCTTTTTGCACATCGATGAGGGTCCTACCCGTAGCCAAAAATGGTCTCCCTAAGATGATTAGGATATTTTTATCGTCCTCAAAATCTAGAATTATGAAGTCCGTTGAAAATATGAATTTTTCCACCTTGACCAAAATATCCTCCACAATGCCTCTTGGGTACGTGACTGACCTATCCGCCAACTATAAAGATATATTGGTTGGTTTCGGAGCTGGTAAACCCAATTCGGTGTATACTGATAATGGCATGAGGTTCACACTTGCCCCCAAATCACATAAACACTTTTTGAATGCCATACTCCCAATTATGCACGGAATGGTGAAACTCCCCAGATCTTTTAACTTTGGCGGTAACCTTCTTTGTAGAACTGCACTGCACTCCTCTGTTAATGCCACAGTTTCAAAATCCTCTAACTTCTTTTTCCTTGACAAAATTCCCTTTATAAATTTGGCATAACTAGGCATCTGCTCTATGGCTTCTGCGAAAGGGATGTTAATCTGAAGTTTCTTAAAATCTTCTAAAAATTTAGCGAATTGCTTGTCTAATTTCTATTTTTAGACTCTTTGCTGAAACGGTGGCAGAGGATACACAACTGGCTTGTCATTTGACTTTGTCTGTTCAATTTGCTTTTCCTCCCCCTGTTTTTCTTCAACCACTTTGTTTTCATCAACTTTGTCATCCTTTTTAACTGAATTTTCTATAATTTTTCCATTTAGATGTTTTTCGCTCCTCAGAGTGATTGGCTGACACTGCTCGTGATTTCCCTTCAAATTCTTTTCTGTGTCACTTGGTAGAGTCCCTTGAGGTCTATTATTCAATGCTAAGGCAAGCTGTCCCATCTGATTTTCTAAATTTGTGATGGCCACTGCTTGTGTTTTCATTGCCGCCTCATTTCTCGATATATATTTCATCAAAAGCTCTTCAAAATCTGTTTTCTTTTCTTAATGTGGAGCTACTTGTTGATGCTGATTCTGGAACCCCGGGGGATAAGAAGGTCGTGGAGCCTACTGATTTTGATTATTGCTCCATGAAAAATTAGGATGGTTCCTATTCCCCGGGTTGTAGGCATTTTGGTATATGTTCAGCGGAATCCTATTATAGCTGCCCACAAAATGAACCGATGTTGGGTTGATGGCACACTGCTCTGTAGGATGTTCTCCTGCACACAACTCACAAACATATGCCACCTGTTGTGGTTGTACACCCGTCAGAGTATCCATTTTCTTTGATAAGGCAGCAATCTGTGCTGCCAATGCGGTTACCCCATTTACCTCTAATACCCCAGCTACCTTAGGTTGTGTCATCCTCAATGTAGGCCACTGGTAGTTATTAGCTGCCATAGTTTCAACTAACTCATATGCCTCCTCATAACTCTTGGCCATAAACGTTCCACCTGACGCTGCATCTATACTAGTCCTGAGATTCCCATTCAACCCGTTATAGAATGTGTTCATCTGCAGCCATTTAGGTAATCCGTGATGTGGGCACTTTCTGAGTATTTCCTTGTATCTCTCCCATGCCTCATACAATGATTCCCCATGTTGTTGTTCAAACATGATAATCTCGTTTCTCATTTTTGCAGTCTTTGCTGGTGGAAAGAATTTAGCCAGGAACTTATGAACAAGGTCATCCCAAGTAGTTATTGACCCTGACGGTAGAGAATGTAACCAACTCTTCGCCTTGTCCCGCAGTGTGAATGGAAACAAGCAAAGTCTGACTGCGTCGTTCGACACCCTATTGTATTTGAAGGTGTCACATATCTCCAAAAAGATGATCAAGTGTTCATTCGGATCATCGTTTGCAAGTCCCCCAAACTGAATCGAGTTTTGGATCATCTGAATAGTCTCAGGCTTGATTTCAAACGTATTTGCAGCAATCGCTGGCCTGGTGATACTCGACTGAAGCTCAGTCACCTTAGGTGTAGCAAAATCCCTCAATGCTTTCTGGTCTTTGGCAGCCATTATTTCCTCTTTTTTCAGAATTCTCAGAGTCTTCCCTTGTGTCTTTAATCCACTTACTTAACCTTTGAAACTGCTTCTCAATATCGTCCTCAAAAGGAAGCAAGTCTGGGTTTATGGACCGAGTTTGCATAAACTAACTTCAAGAACCTGAAATAGAAAGAACAAAACAAAAGAAAAATGTTTAAGTAAAACTGGACTAATTAAACTGATATTGCAAAATATTAAAATCTATACTAGATCCCCCGGCAACGGCACCAAAAATTTGTTGGGTAAAATATATTTACGCTCACACGCAGGTGCACGTGGTTAACAAGTAATATAATGATAAGTCAAGTATCGTTCCCACAGAGACTTAATAAGAAATTAATCCTAACAATTACCAGCTTTATATTAATCCCAATTTTATTAAACTATCCAATTCAATGATTATAACTACTAAATAATAAAAACATAAAAATACTAATCAATCAACAAACTCAAAAACTGTAATTTCAAGCAAATAATGGAGAATTAGGCTTACAACTTCACTTCAAGTATCACTCTGATTATTACACCTTATTCTAGTTTAATGCACTATCCCAGTTTATTAACCAAGAACACTCAAGTAGAACTAGTCACCTCTCGATGCACTAATACCATATTAACATAAATCCATAAATTAGATAGAATTAAGTTAAACACCTTAATCAACTAATTCACTATATCTCTATATATGTGAATTACAATCAAAGAAGGTTTAAATTCCAGTTCTCTATCCGACTACATGTGATGTTAAGCATAACTCTACCCTAACATTCATCAAAATTCCATTCACTCACAAAATTCAAGAACATATGCTATAATGACTAAGTCTAGATTCGTATTTCATCTCTCGAGTCCATACAATTCCACACAGAATTAGTGATCAAGCAATTCATAAATTCAAGCACAAATCACTATAGATAAACTGAAAGATATATTATTAAACTGAAATTTAAAGCTACATAATCATCGTTTAACCAAAAAATCCATCATAAGCCCAATAAGTAAATTAGTTCATCATAGATGAAATAAAAACTGAAATTATCAAAGTAATCATCATCCCAATTACAAGTATTGAATTAAAGAAAAGAATGAATCTAGAACCACCCATCTCCTTTTGCTTCAATCTACAATTATCATGAAAATAAACCTTCAAATCTTCCTCCAATGCTCTTGCACAAAATTAAGCTTCAAAAAAATTAATTGATTGTTTTATTGTATCTCCCTTGTTTATCACCAGCCTAGGACATGTATTCTGATCATAATTCGACGCCCAATTAAGTTCCAACCCATGCCAATACCTATTCTCCATGCCTTTGCAGCATTACAATTGGAATAGACCTCTGACTTTTCCCGTACCCCCGCCCCGGCGGGGGTTTTTACTCTATAATGTCCGCTCCAGTGGGGCATGCTTCTGTTAATTGATTAAGTACCCCCGCCCCGGCGGGGGTTTTATGTGTAACATGTCCGCCCCAGCGGGGGTTCTTTCTTCTAAAGTCCAATTGCTGCTCATTTCCTTGCCAAATTCCGCCACAAAACCATATTTTAAGCCACAAATGATATGCCACCACACCTAAACACAAAACAACACTAAACAAGTAAAAACAAACATAATTATAACGAGTTAACACAATTTAAGCTCAAATTAGAAGCCGATTCGTAGGTATAAAATATCAAGTCGTTAGACCTCCTCAATTCGATCTATATATTCACCAAATCAATACAAGACCATTAATTAGATTACTAAATTGTAATTTTTATATTTTTCTTTTTGTAAATTTAATAGCTTTAATATTAGTTAATATACCTTTTGGAGTTTGGAATATGTTTAGTACATTCTGTAATGCAAAATATCATTTTAATTTAGTATAATTAATGCTATAATAATATAAATGTAATTTTATTAATTCTTAAACACATGTATATTAATATAAAGTCACTATTCAATTTTCTAGTTCCATATGAATCAGCATTATCAAAGAGGTTGATACCATTCCCATCAACATGGTTAATTACCTGTTAAAGCACCATTCATGGATTCCTGATAACCCCACTAAAGTTGGTCTCCCCAAGCCCAAGTTTGTAAACTCGTTAGATATACATTGGCTTAACCTTTTGTGATAGACTCCATGGCACGCTTGCGTAAGGTGGTCGTCGCCCGGATTGTTTTAACAAAGTTGTAGGATGAATCGCTTATAACACCTTAACCCCTCTCATATTTGTAGACGATAATCTTGGTACAATTCCTCGCGTTAGAAAATCTGCGTTGAATGGACACCAACAACACTTTAACACCTCTCTTAAATTGAAGTGGTAATCTTGGTACAATCGACGATTGATGCGGTAAAAAATATCACACACAACTATGTATTGTTGTATGATAAGTCAAAGTTGAATCTCAAAGAAAACTAGGAATTAACACTGAACTTATTTAAAGAACTAAAGAAGAGAATAATCTCACAAGTATATTGAATAATGAATAATGTGTGTCAATAACAATAGATGTAAGCCATATTTATACTAGTTACAAAGATTCTATTTCTAATAGGAATTACAAACCAATCAATAATTGATTTGGAATCAAAAATCCTATCTAAAAGAAATTCTAATTACAATAGAATTTAAAAGATATACCAAAAAAATCATAATTACATTAGTATTAAAACTAACTGCTACAATCCAAAATATCCACAATTACCATGTAAAATATTTTCAATGCCGCGTTCGGAATAAGGATTGCCAAAATCAATTTAACCTGCTAGTTTACTACTTGCCAAGATCATATTAATTAAGTGTAATGTAGCTTGTTGAATATATGACCCACTTGTTGTGCATAAGCGGATTTACTTCGGTTGCCAACATGCTTGCTTGAATTAGGAATAGGGTTATTTACACTTCCTAGTACATTTTTAGAAAAAATTACAACAAAAGTGCATCCAGAAAATATTTGCAGAATTAATATATTTTCAATATTTTATTTACAAAATTAGTGCATTATAGAAAACCACAATCAAGTGAACTCCTTCCTTCTCCTCCCCACTGATCCCATGATAGAAAACCAATACTACACCGAAACTGTGATCATGGCTGCACTCTCCACCTTAACTCCTCCCCAACTCTCAGATCTGACCACCTCCATTTCCTCCCTCTTCCACCACTGTCGTCTCGCCTCCCTTCTCTTCTCCTCTCTTCTTCCTCACCCTCCACAACCTCCACTCCCTCTCTCTCCATCACAAGTCACAACTTATTGTTCGCCACCTCTTGTCCAACCTAACCCACCTCAGCCACTTCATGCACACAAAAACCTCTGCTCCAATGTACCCCAAGCTTCGTGACTTTGACGCTGTTTTGCTCTTCCTCCTCTTTTGTGAACTCCGCCAACAGGATCCATTGAAACAACACTAATTAAATGGTGTCTCACTCTTTTTAATTATTATGTTCATGATACCATATTATCATTATCTAGTATTAGTGTTTCAAATAGTGTCGGTATATTTTTTTCATAGTGCAGTTGGTAGCCAAACCTTCATACAAAGGTATCCAATTCGGTTTTATTGGGTTACCAATTAATTATAAAAAATTTAAGAACAGTTTTCAAGTGTTACCTGGATTTGTTTTCTTCAACGTGTGTAACCATGAACAGTTTTATTGAGTTCTATAATGGTCGTCGTCGGTACATTTTTTTTTTCATAGTTCAACTGGTAGCCAAACCTTCATACAAAGGTAACAAATTCAGTTTTATTGGGTTACCAATTAATTACAAAAAATTTAAGAACAGTTTCCAAGTGTTACTTAAATTTATTTTCTTCAACATGTGCAACCATGAACAGTTTTATTGAGTTCTGCAATGGTCATCGTCGGTACAATTTTTTTCATAGTGCAGTTTGTAGCCAAACCTTCATACAAAGGTAACCAATTCAGTTTTATCGGGTTACCAATTAATTATAAAAAATTTATCAATAATTTCCAAGTGTTACGTAGATTTGTTTTCTTCAACATGTGCAACCATGAGCAGTTTTATTTGGTTCTGCAATGGTCGCCGTCGGTATATTTTTTTCATAGTGCAGTTGGTAGCCAAACCTTCATACAAAGGTGACCAATTCAGTTTTATTAGGTTACCAATTAATTATAAAAAATTTAAAAACAGTTTTCAACATGTGTAACCATGAACAGTTTTATTGGGTTCTGCATTGCACTATGATAGCGACAGTTAATTTGTCACTAAATCAGTTTATTTAAGGGATGAAGAGAACGACAAACAACAAAACAATGAGAGAGGAAAACACGAGATGGTGTCTCTATTGAACTAACTTCAAAAACTTAGGAGATTCTGGCAGAGGATTGTAATAGTAATATGAAAATACGGAACAATTGGGTTTGGAGGCGGTGGTGTCAAGTAATATGAGCCATCGCTGTCATATGGTGGCGGGGAAGAGTAGTAATTAAAGGCGGGAACCGACAGTTGCAGGGGCGGTGGCGGAAAGTAGTAGTAATATTCGGAACTGGGTGGTGATGGTGGCGGTGGGCAATTAGAGTCTGATGACGGCGGTGGCGGAGAGGGAAGCGGCGGAGATGGGGGAGGAGGATAGAGAATGAGATGAAAAGTAGAGTGAAGAAGAAGGAGAATTCAGTTTTATTGTTGCACTCTTTTTGTAATTATTTTGTGGATGAACTAATCTTGTAATTACTTTCTAATTGTTGTATAGTAATGTAAAGAACTCGGAGGAATATGTTAGAAGGCCCACGTGATTGGCAAGTAGCTCTGCATGTATTTGCTTCTTATATGAAACTTAGCCCACTTTTCATGGATGATGAATTGTTCAAAGGTTCAAATGAGCTTGATGAATATTTATGTTAAGGTCATCCTACCTTAATCACGTTTGAGGCTGAATTGGGTCCACCACATTAGATTTAAACTTGTTAATTTTCAACACTTCAAGTTTTTTTTAAAAAAAAACTTCCTAGATTCCTTTTGTGACGCCCCCAAAATAGGTATACATCACCTATTCTGAGTCGCCAAATACATGGTACAAAATACAAATAAAACTTAATTATACAACTGTCGTGTAAAATACGACAAAACATAAGCTGTTAGTTTTAATACAACATTTTCTTCTAAACAGTATTCAAACTCGAAATAAGTCCTCAATATATTTATTTTCACACTATTTCGTAGAATAGTGAGGACTACTAATGTTATCATCTGAACCGTCACTCCGTTCCTCGACTAGTCCCCGCTACATTCTCATTTCCTGAAGAGAACAATAAAAGTAAAAGGGTGAGCTCAACTAGCCTAGTAAGAAATATTATGACTAAAATAATGCAGAATAAATTATCGTTAGCCTTCAACAGTATTAAACTGATAAAATATGACAAACATCAAGTTTAACTGTAGCGGAACAAGTTATCCATTAAAAGAGTCAAGTAGAGAATAAAATATACTATCTTTTATGATTTAAAAAGGTTTTTCATCACTTTTATCGTTGAGACTCAGCTTAATAAATAATCTGCATCATTCCTGCACTACGGCCAAGGATATTCATTAGTATCACGACCACAGATTATTCATGCACTACGGGCCAAGGATATTCGTGTATTCATCAATGGTCATGATCATGCCAACAACTGTTCATCAATGCACTACGGGCCAATGAGGACTTTTACCACATTATTTGTAACATTACGGTCATGATTACACCGAATAATCCCTGGTCATAATCGTACCAAGTCCATCTATGCACTACAGGCCACAGATTACTTTCAACAAAATATAAACATGAGGATGATGACAATGATATAAGAATTTAATAAAACAAGATCAAGAATTAATTTATCCAGGAACCAACAACGTCCAAATTGTCACCATGATACTGCTTTGTAGAGTAAAATTTAAGAATGCTCAGAAGAATATTTTCATGAAAAGATACTAGATGAAGCACAAATATCAAAGATATTCCACTAATTTCATGGAGTATAAAAGCCAACACTTTAACCAACTGAGTATAATAAAGAATGGAATAACAAAAGAATTCACCAAGCATGCGATAGACCGCACAGACAGGTTATTCCAACAGAAAAATAAATAATGGAACCAGGTCCGGCGTAAACGCAAAGACAGGATATTCTGACAGAATAATAAATAATAGAACCAGCTCCGGCGTAAATGCACAGACAGGATATTCCGACAGAATAATAAATAATGGAACCAGGTCCGGCGTAAACGCACAGATAGGATATTCTGACAGAATAATAAAGAACGGAATATTAGAAGAATTTCACCATGTATGCGGTACCTCGCATAAACAGGTTATTCCAACAGAATAATAAGGAATGGAATAACAGAAGTTCTTTTCATGAATACGAAAGAAATAATACCCCTTACCGTAAAAAAAGAGTATTCCGACTGGTAGGGCGAGGATATTCTTGAAGAAAACTTGCACTACGCTCAAAACTTCTTAAAACTCTAAAGAAATACGCTCAAGATTATAGAAGAATTCTCTGAACTTCTGGTGTGATTTTCAATTCTAACTAAGCATCCTATTTATAGGAAAATAGAAAGGATACTATGCTGCACTATACAATAAAATATAATATATTCTATTTATAATCAAATAAAACAAAATTTTATAAAAAGTATTATGTTTTATATTAAAAAAAATTACTATGCAACCACTATGCAGGCACTATGCAAATACTATGCATAATAAAATATAATATATTCTATTTAAAATCTAATAAAACAAATAATTTTATAAAAGTATTATATTTTATATAAAAAGATTTTACTATGCAAAATACTATGCATAATAGAATATAATATATTCTATTTATAGTCTAATAAAACAGATAACTTTATAAAAGTATTTTGTTTTATATAAAAAGCTTTTCTGTTTTATTATATTAATAATACCAATAAAATAAAATTTATATATATATATATATATATATATATAAACTTCAGTGACTTTATAAAAAGACACCTCAATATAATTAACAACATTTATCATTATTATTATAATTCACAATATTAATCGACCAGGTCGTTTTCAGGAAAGAGGGGACTTTCAAATAAGGATTTCTCCCTATTGGCGCGCAATTAGGTGACCAAACCTCTCATTGACAGAACTTTTAGACATCGTTAATATTACAAATAATAATATTAATAACTTTTTTGTCTCAATTATTGATTATAAAATATTGACAATAATTGAATCAAATAACGTGAGATACTATGCAGCAATTACTGTAACAATAATTGAACAAAACTGAGTGACTTCTCACGTAAGCATCAATAATCAATATCGTGTGTTACAATGCAACCACGCATATTACTGTACTTTTAACACCGGGTGTTTCAACAGTTAACGGTAAAACTTCCGCCGTTATTTTCATAAAGTATTTTTGTCGTTTTCTCAATCTGACAATAATTTTGTTGTGGGGTCCACCAATGATTGTGTCGTCGTACGAATATTTCCTGTTAAAACGAATATTCCCCGACCAATCGAATATTATACAACAACTTGTGTACTTTGTAAAATTTATAAATATTACCCACAACTATAACATTATATCAAATTCATTCCATAATATTTAAAAATGATATTTATAGAAAACTCATCTTTATTAAAAAAATTGGGGTCTTACACCTTTTGGGCTGCGAGATTTGACATTAATTGGCTTAAATTGAGCTCCTTTTAAGCCTCCTTAAATAAACTTCAGTCCAATTACTTGAAATCATTTGACGAATCCATGGAACTTGAATTGAGTTATTGTCGTTTGATGCGAACGTGGTCATTATTGTATCATTCCCTTTCTCTTGAAAAGGATTCGTCTTCAAGTCTATCCTTACATCAAAAAAAACTAATTTAGTAAAAATATAACCACAAGTCTCACTTGGCAAATTAATTGTATAGGTAATATCAGCAATGCAAGCACGAATTTGAAAAATTTCAACTCCTCCTAGATCAAATATCAATATGTAAAACTCTTCATGTTGCATATCCGTCCATTTACGAATTCCCCGATCAAAAGTCAATCTGATGATCATGTACATTCGCAAAAATACCCACTTCATTGCTCGTGAATCAAATGTCAATTTTTGAAACTTCTCATGTCGCATATGCAAACAATCTTGTATTCCTGGATTAAACATAAAACAACACAAAGTAACATGTAACTTTCGTATAATCACTAAGAACTCAAGAAAATTAAATTTATATGTATTGTCTACTAAATCAAAAATTAAAACACTTCCCTGAAGACTCTCAATGCATTGTTCAAATTGATTTTCACAATGATCTAATTTTTTCTCCTCGATGAATATGATCCCATCCCGAACCTGCACAACAAAATCAACCTTTCGCTTCCCATTGACATTAACACATTCAAGATCAAGTAATTTCATCAATGGAATAAAAAGGTCACGTCCCACTTTACAAGATGAAAACTCAATAGCATATTTACCATGATCACGAACAAACTCAACATGTGCTAAAGAATTTTCTAAAGTGTTGATAAAAATCTGAATATTATCAATACAGATATTAACACATTTTTCTATGAAAGAATGCAAAATATGATTCAACAATATCATGGAAGTATGCAATGTCTTAGCTTAATCCAAGTGATTTAACTAAACATGCAAATAAACCATATCTCAATCCATCTTGACGATAAACACCTTTCAAATCAATACCATATGATAGCAAATCATGCAATGAAGATTGTTCAAACGGACAAACATGATCACTACCATTGTCAACTAACGAACCATCATGTAAAGATTGAACAGTATGAACACAAGAATTCTGACAAGAAAACCTAGAATGAACTTTATGACAATAAGCACGTTGAAAACGACAATAAATATCATGATCATAAACTAACTCAATAAATATCAAATATCCTCCTTAGTTTATGATAAAGACGATTCTACCATCAAAATATCTAAAAACAAATTTATCAATGGAAACATGCAAAAAATATTTTAATAAACTCATGAAAACACTAGATGCATTAGTTAATTTAACCGAAATAACTATCCACCTATACAGGTCACATGTTAACACAATTTTCCATTTATCACATTCTCTAATGCTAAATTGATTAGGCATTGTCATCACATGATCATTATCACATTTAGACAAAACATAAGAACTATGCATTTTATCAAGCATATTATCTAAGTAAAGAAAATAACGAAACTTGTTTACCAACTAAAAATTAACACCCAAGCTCGATATCCTTTCCTTCTTAGGTACTATGATCTTATGAATAGCACACAGACTCGTGCTTTCTCTCTCAATACCTTGCTCCATCAACTCTCCAACCCACCTTTGTAACTCCGTCGTCTCCTCAAGAATACTATAAGTTGATCAGTATGGAAGGATAGCACCGGGTATGTGATCCCTCACCTGTATAAGAGACAAAACAGAACTAGACATAACAAAGTTAATTTGGTTAGTATTTAAAAGCGCCTTCTTGTACGAATGTAGAGTCATTGGCTGTTTAAAATACAATTTCTCTTCCAACTCACTCTTTTTTTATAGTCACTTATTTTTCTCTCTTATTTTCCCTCAATCTCGGTTTGTTTTCACTTTCATTTTTTTCAATCACTCTTGTATTTTCATCCTCACTCTTTTTTGCATTTTCTTTTTCACTCTCAATCTTTTGCTCATTTTCTTTTTGTCGTTCAATGTCTCGCTTTTGATCATGAACTTAATCTTGCATATTGGAATCTAATAGTTCTCTGTGGACCGCATATTCTTTTTCAACTTTTTCCTCCCTTGGTTGAATTTGATTCTTATGCACCTTATGGGTGTTTTGTAATTGAAACCAACAATCCTCTATCCCCTTACAACATGCCTCCATGATGTCTTCTTTAATTTTCTTAGAAAACACTTGCTCTTTAGACGCTTTAGGAATGTCTTGTGGTTATCTCCGATGCGAATTTTCATGCCTATGAATCTTCTTATCATCATATAATTTTGATCACCTTGGAATTTGCTCTATATGCCTTGGAGATGAAAACTCCTTCCGCCGATTCTGTTATCTTGGAACAAAATGCTTCCTCATCACGGCTTTGAACTCTTCCCATGTCTCAATCGAATGATCTCCAAATATCCTCTGGCTAATCACAAGTTGATGCCACCAGTAGCTGCATAATCGGAAAACTCTTGAATCGCAAGTTTGACCTTCCTCCACTCGGAATAGTTATGATAGTCAAACTCTCGCTCCATCTTTTTTTCCTATCCCAAATATGCATCAAGATCAGCTCTACCTTGGAAAGATATCTTTTGACATTCATAAGTACTCATATAATTGTAATCATACATGTTTACTGCAAAACAAAGGTTAGTAGATAAAAAATTTCCTCACACACTCACTTACGTGTTTCGCTCAAATAATGAATTACTCAATTTCACTCGTGTATCACTCAATAGGCTTTTATCCTCTTATAAGCTTACAACTCCTACCTTTTACCACTTTAATATTTTATTTTATATGTTTTATTTGAATTCACCAAACAAATTCACAGTTTACTATTCAATTCAAAAATAACTTATCAAGAACAAAATATAGAAGGTACGACTATTGGAATAACAATCAAAAATTACATTTTGATCGCCTTGTACTCCTCTTGTAAGCCTTTAAAATTTTTCGTGTAGGCTTTTTCAGAATTGATGATTGTTGCTCAAATTATCGCTGCGGAATTCATTAGCAAATAATCGAAACAAACTGAGAATTTTTCATTACTTTTTTTTATATACTCACGATTTTTTTTATATACTTACAATTTTTTTTCAATATATATTCAACAAAAAATTAAATATAAGTAACTCGCTAGAAAGGCTTAGTTTTGATACCAAATGATAGACTCCACGGCACGCTTGGGTGAGGTAGTCGTCATCCGGATCGTTTCTTGCAAAGTTTTAGGATGAATCGTTCACAACACCTTAACCCATCGCCTATTTGTAGACGGTAATCTTGGTACAATTGCTCGCGCTAGAAAATCTAGCAAAGCAGTAATCTTGGTACAATTGATGATTGATGCAGTAAAAGACGTTACACACAATTATGTATTGTTGTATGATAAGTCAAAGTTGAATCTCAAATAAAACTAAGAATTAACTCAGGAATTATTCAAAGAATCAAAAAAGAGAATAATCTCACAAGTATATTGAATATTAAATAAAGTGTTTCAATTACAATAGATGTAAACCCTATTTATACTAGTCACAAAAAATTTAATCATAATAGAAATTATAGACCATAACCCTCATTTCTATAAGAAATCAATAATTGATTTGGAATCAAAAATCATATCTAAAAGAAATCCTAATTACAATAGAATTTGAAAGGCAAAAAAATATCATAATTACATTAGTATTAAAACTAACATCTAGAATCCAAAATTTTCATAATTATCGTGTAAAATATTTTTCATGCCGCTCTCCGAATAAGGATTGCCAAAATCAATTTAACCGGCTAATGTACTGCTTGTCGAGATCATATTAATTGAGTGTAATGTATCTTGCTGAATATATGGGGTTGTTTGATAAAACTGAATGAAACAGTTCAGAATGTTTAAGTAATCTGAATGAGCATAATAGAGCCGAATACTAAATGTAAAAAAATTGTTTGTTAATTAGTATGTCTTAATCATCTGAATACCACTCTTTTACTATTTTATCTCTATGAACTATTTCCAAATTTGCTCCTTTATTGCAAGCAGATACATCAATAAAGTGTTTATATATAATAAGATCAAATCTGTTTATTTTTTACTTTTTATTGGGGACATAATTCTAACATCAATAATTAAATAACAAACATTTAATTATTAAAAGGGACAAGTTATCCAATCTATTATATATACTAAAGCACAGTACATGATATAATAAATTGACACATGTCATTCTACAAAATCAACACATGTCCATCCTAATTAATGCTTCTTATTGTCCTTGACAAAAATACCCTTGACAATTACTTTGATATATATACTGATCACCTTATTTTATGGATATTATCAACAACCACGTTATTTTAGTATCAATAGGTTCATATTTTCATACAATGTATTGAAGGAATAAGATTTAAAGTTTATAAAACTTACAGCTTTGTGAATAATCATATCTGGCTCCTGTGCATCACTCCCCGTTGAATACCATCCAAGTATATAGAAGTTAAGGAATACCTTCTTATCTGCTCCATTCGTATTAAAACATTCTATTCAATGTCTCAGCAAACCCTAGAATCTAGTATAGTAGTATCAACACACAAGATTATATTTACGTATATCCACAAAGAGATAGAGCAGTAACAGAGGACTAACATAGCTCTTGCTTCTTCTTGAGGAAAGCACGGCCGAGTGATTGAGTAGATTGATCGTAGAGAAGCTCGAAGCTGTTGAAGATCTCAACGGTTCGTCCTCTCTGCACGCTGATCACGCAACCAAAAACCCTAAGCGGAGGAGAAGGCGGCGATGCGGCGACGTCACCATTGGCCTGAGGGGAAGGGCCTTGAGACTGAGACTTGACCCTAGTGTAGTGATCCGATATGTTTACCATAACTAGTGGGTGGAGCTTGAATGTCAGCCCACTGCTAGACGATGACGCCATTATTTCTCTCTAACTTTCTGGTTGTCCTCCTCCCCGACGGATTGTCGATGCTCCGGCGTATATTGGGATTTGGACGGAGTGTTTCCAGCGTTCTCTTCCGCTCTTGCACAGTTGCTCTGTGATTGTTGGTTTTGAAAACGAGAGAATGAAAAAAAGAGAGTCGAGTATTTGTTGAAAATAAAAGGACTTGTCCGTATATTTATCTATCACATACATAAAATGACTCACATTTCCCATCCGACCCACAAATATACATATTTACTAGATACAAACCCGCGCTTTGCGGCAGGATAATTTATTTTGTTAATAATAAATTTATACATACAATTAATAAATTAAAATATAATAAGAAAATGGTAGATTGTTGTGTGATTATCAAATTTTAATAGCATATGTTATATAGTGTTGCATTAAAATTTGTGCGCAAATACATATCCAAGTATATAATTAATCTGATCACTAAACCCTAGAACATTACATAACAGTTATTTATGGATATTATGGATATTATCAATAACCACGTTATTTTAGAATCCATTAATTAGATAAATCTTATTTCCTTTAATATTAGACTTTTATTTATTTTACCTACTTTTCATGTACCTATTAAATTTATTCTATGATTAATTAATTACTTTCATAGTTCCATGCAATTAAAAATTATTTTCATATTCATTTTAAAACTTCAATCTATTAGCTTCCAAAAATTCTTTTAATTATTTGAACCACGCTAATTGATTCTAAAGATATGAAAATTTATTTGCTTAACCAATTTATGAAAAACTTAATCAATTAATAAATTATGGAATACTTAAATAATATAAAACCCATCCCAAGATTTATGAAAATAATATTGTTTAGATATATGAAAAATAATAAATCTTTTAAAAACTTATTTTCTAACCAACTCCATCAATTATTGAAAGTACTAAAAATCAACATTTTAAAATATTTTCATATTTATTATTTTATTCTTTGTGCCAATTACGCGATCAACACTTTTTCATCCAATTGAATCATGCTACTTAAAAAATAAATCCTTGAAGAATTCAATCAACAAAGTAATTGACAACTTTTTATAATTTCTATGGAATATAACATTCAATCAGCTTATTACAAATTGATTTATTCCAATAAAGAAGTCATGGTTTTTAAGAAAATGATTCAAACACAATTCACTAAATAATAGGAACTTTTAAAATGGAACGAAATGAATAAAAAATTAATCTCTTTTAACAACTCGGATGGACAACTCATTACCATTTCATTGACCGCTTCTTAAATCATGAAATATGATCTATTAATAAATTAATTAATTAGACCAATTACAAATTGAATCGGACAGTTTGAAAGTAAACTTAGGCTCAATTAAGATTTCGATACTTCCATATTTATTTTAATATACCAATTAAATAATTCCATATTATGAACCATTAAGGTTCAAATTTTTTATTATATTTAGTTCAAGCATTAATTGAGCTAGCTAACGGAATTTACACGTAAGTTGTATATAATTTTTTCATATATAGAATTTATTAACATTTTTCTTTCGTATATACTCTTCTGTTTAACAAAATGAGTCTATTTAACTTTCATTATAGTTAATTTTTAAAATTTTAAAATTCATGTGAATATTTATTTTTATCTTTAAAATAATAATTTTGTAGTAACTGATATTTTTTAAAGTAGTTCAAGAAATCAACTATATTACATTATCCAATTAATTTACATGAATTTAAATTGTAATTTTTACTAATTGATTAGTAAAAGAATCTAAACTGGGATTTTTTTTTTTATGGGATACTGGAAGTATAATTAATTTTGTCATGAAACTTGAAATTGGTTTAATTATTTTATTAAAATGGAATGAACATTTTACGTGAGCTCATATGAGGCTATGCTGATGTGGTAAGATTTTGAATGGAATCTATCTATTATTTATTATCTATTATCTGTTATCTGTTATCTGTACTAAATTGTAGTACATAGCACCATTGAATGACATGTGCCTTTCCCACATTGTAACACATGTTCTATATAATTAATGTGCATCCCACACTAATTTAATTATATTATAACATAATATTATACCATTTATAATTATATTACAACATAATATTATACAGTTTAAAATATTTAAAACAATTATATCTTAAAATCACTAATTTTCTAATATTATATCATTCATAATTATACCATACATTATATCATACATGTATGGTATAATATTATACTACACGTATATAACAAAATAACTACCTATCTAAACTGTGAGTATATTATCATTACTAATTTAATAATATTACAGCATAATATTATACCATTTATAATTATATTACAACATAAAATTATACAGTTTAAAACATTTAAAACAATATTAAAATAACAAATAATATCAATCATAAATTACTATGTTTATTTTATAATCTCATAAATCACTATTTTCTCAATCTAAACGATTTTTATATTATTATTATTATTTTGATTTTATAATCCCTTAAATCACTACAAAATCTAAACTGTTCTGATAATGTTAACTGTTCTAATATTATCATTACTAAATTAATTATTAACTTTTAAAATCACTACTTTTTTAATTCCAAAATAATATTTTAAATTTATAATCAACTAAATCACTACAAATCTAAACTGTTTTGGTAATGTCAACTGTTCTGATATTATCCTTTTTAATTTAATTATTATCTCCTAAAATCACTATTTTTTAATCCCAAATTAATATTTTGTTTTTATAATCCCCTAAATCACTACAAATCTAAATTATTCTGATAATGTTAACTGTTCTAATATTATCATTACTAAATTAATTATTATCTCCTAAAATCGCTACTTTTTTAATCCCAAATTAATATTTTGAATTTATAATCTACTAAATCAATATAATTCTAAATTATTTTGGTAATGTCAACTATTCTGATATTATCCTTTTTAATTTAATTATTATATCCTAAAATCACTACTTTTTAATCCTAAATTAATATTTTTATTTTATAATCTCCTGATTCACTACAAATCTAAACTGTTTTGATAATGTTAACTTTTTTGATATTATCCTTTCTAATTTAATTAGTATCTCTTAAAATCACTATTTTTTTTAATTCCAAGTTCATATTTTGAATTTATAATATACTAAATCACTACAAATCTAAACTGTTTTGGTAATGTCAACTGTTACATAATTACACTGGTTTTTGAATTTTATAATATTATACCTTTTATAATATTATACCATGCATATATATAAGTTCCAACATTACTAACAGTGACAACCCAATAAATTCGTTTTTTTAAAATTTTACAGTATTATATACCATTTATAATCTTATATCATACATTATCATACATATATATAATCTTGCACTAATATGTTTATTTTATAAACCTTAAAATCCACTACTTTTCTAAACTGTTACTAATTTAATTATGTTAAAACATAATTATTATATCCTGAAATAATTACTTTTCTAATATTATAACATTCATAATTATACCATACATTATATCATATATATATATATATAGTATAATATTATAATACGCGTATATAATAAAATTACTACCTATCTAAACTGTGCAGATATTATCATTATTAATTTAATTATATTACAACATAATATTATACCATTTATAATTATATTACAAAATAATATTATACAATTTAAAATATTTAAAACAAAATTAAAATAACAAATAATATAAATCATAAGTTACTATGTTGATTTTATAATTCACTAAATCACTACTTTTTTAATTTAAACGATTTTTATATTATCATAACGTAATTATTATCTTCTAAAATCATTACTTTTTAATCCTACATTATTATTTTGATTTTATAATCCCCTAAATCACTATACATCTAAATTGTTCTAATAATGTTAACTGTTCTAATATTATCATTACTAGATTAATTATTATCTACTAAAATCACTACTTTTTTTAATATCAAATTAATATTTTAAATGTATAATCCTCTAAATCACTACAAATCTAAACTATTTTGGTAATATAAACTGTTCTGATATTATACTTTCTAATTTAATTATTATCTCCTAAAATTACTACTTTATGATATTATCATTACTAAACTATTATCATTACTCACCGTTATTTATCCTAATTTTTTTATCAAATATCCGATCAATCCCCTTGCAGCAATTGTTGATATCACATATTCTAATTTATTGGAAAATTTTGACAATGACTTTTATTTTCAAGACCAAGCCATCATTGCTCCTACACTTGATGCTATAAATAAGGTGAACGAATATGTGATGTATTTATGGCCAGGTGATGAAGTACCATATCTAAGATGTCATATGATGAAGGCATTTACACTCTATAATTTTTGAATAGCATTACATCTTCTGGAATGTCAAATCACAAGATAACGTTGAAGATTGGGGTTCCTGTAATGTTGCTCCGAAATATAGATCAGTGATCTGGTTTGTGAAATGTCACGAGATTAATAGTAACTCAATTGGGAAAACATCCGATAGAAGCACAAGTAATTTCAGTTAGCAATTTTGGACACAAAGTTTTCATACCTTGCTTGGTCTTAACACCGTCAAACATTAGATTACCTTTAAAATTCCAACAAAGACAATTTTCTTAGGTTGTTTGCTTTTTCATGACAATTAATAAGAGCCAGGGGCAATCTCTCTCACATGTTGGACTGTATCTATCACGTCCAGTTTTTAGCCATGACCAATTGTATGTAGCAGTATCAAGAGTTACAAGCAAGAGTGGAGTAAAAATACTAATTTGTGACAAAAATAGACAAACATGCAATACTACAAAGAATGTAGTTTTCCAGAAAGTTTTTCATAATTTAATGTAGAAATATTTGACTGTTTCTGGCTATTATCTTTTTGCTGCTCATTATTAGTGTAAACCCTGATTATTTTATTATTATATCTCATGAAATTTTTACTATAATCTATTTGAATCTTTTTAGGTAAATCTATGATCTGCATTTACAAAGCTATCTCGATCGAGCCAAATTTTAGTTGCAAAGACAAAAATAAACCGGCAAACTCTCAACACTGCCCCCTACAAAATTGTTTAGTTTTTATTATACCTTCAACTTAAAATTTTGTTAATACATGTATTGAGTAGAGTTTATGTATATTTATTTTTTTGTCTGTGTATATATATTCATGTATAACTATTAAAAAACTTTTAAATAAGAGTATAATAGGTTTGTCTTTTACTTTTTGGATGACAGTATTTGAAATTCTATGTAAGTCCATTTTGTATGTGTTTTACTCTAATTCTTTTTATTTTTATTTAATATAGGAGCTAAATTTTTTTATGTTCTGTTAGTTTTCAATCTGATAAACACATGAATTTTTAGCTAAGTGTGAAACTTTTTTTTATCTCGGGCAGTACTATTTCCTATAAAAGAGTTGTGGAAAGATAAATATTTATTTGGTTGATAGTTTATGCAATGTTGAAATCAACTATTAAGTATGTCTAAATTCTTATTTCTCACTATTGTCCAGATTCCTGTAGCAAATATTTATAAGATTGCAACAACTGTTAAAAAGATCATTTAAGTGCTAATTTTTTTTTGTGTGAATATATTGCACATTCAATAAACATAACTGGATTGAAGACCTAAACTAGAAGAAGCTTAAATGTGATAATCCTGGGACTTATGGTTCAATGGTAATGTGACAATGAATTTGGTGTATGCAGTTCTTGAAAGAGTTAAATTTTTGTTATCATGCTTCTTGCATTATTTCAGGTGCATCATGAATTTTATTCTGCTTAACACAACAAAATTTTGCACCCTACAATTCTAAATACTGCTGAAAGTGCAAAGGAGTTATATGAAGACCTTCAGATTATGGGACAGTGCATTCAATGGGAAGGGCTATGGCTTCATTTTGTGGACTATATCCCACGGTGTTTATATTTATGGCTTCTTCATTTATTGCATTCTATTATATGGATTATGGCTTTGCATGATTTGTTAAGTACTAGCATCCGGTAAATCATTTCCATCATCATTAATATATCTTTTTGGCATTATGGTAATATTGTGAGTGTCTATACAATTGTTAAAAATTGATAAAAAAAAACTAATGAGACAATGTATTCGTTCTTTAACTATAACATTGTGTTATGTATGACACGGTGCTTTACTGCTTTGTTTTTGGACATGGTGTTTGTTTGACATGAAGATCCAACATAATTATTAATTCTCGTGCTTTTCAGTTTTCGCATGTAACATGTGCTTTTCCTTCATGTCTGAGGACCGAAACTGAGACATTATTTCGCTGTTTTCCCTTTCGTTTGGAAGTTAGAATTCTGGTGCAAGTATGCGTATACGAGACATGGACTCTTCAAAATGCATCAAGTACATGTGTCAGATATTTGAGGCTTGGTGAGGTTTGTGTAATGTGTAACAGACTTCAAATATACCACTAACAATCATATCAATATAACAATTCGATGGCATTGTGCATAACACTTTCTAAATATTTGTTAGTGCTTTAGAATGAAATAGTTACCCATTTTTAACCATATTGGTTATATTATAAACATTTTTATCAAGACATTATATATATATATATATATATATATATATATATATATATATATATATATATACACACACAACTGTTATGTAATGTTCTGGGGTTTAGTGATCAAATTAATTATATGCTTAGATATGTATTTGCGCACAAATTGTTGTGCGATTATCAAATTTTAATACCATATGTTATATAGTGTTGCATAAAAAATTTGTGCGCAAATACATATCCAAGCATATAATTAATTTGATCACTAAACCCCAGAACATTACATAACAGTTGTGTGTGTGTGTGTACATATATATATATATATATATATATATATATATATATATTAATGTTATTATAATTTATTATTAACAAAATGAATAATCCCGCCGCAAAGCGCGGGTTTGTATCTAGTGAAAAACTAAACTTAAATCTTATTCATTATCATAAAGGGGGGAAATCAGTCTCTGTAAATATGCATATAAGCATGAGTTTGAGGTGTAAACGGCAACTGTACTAACTCACCGCATGTGTTCAAGCTAGTGGGTTTCAACATTTTGATCAATATGCAAAATCCAATCGTTTCTTAGTTAAGCTTCCGCGTTTTGGTGTGGCGAAGCCACCAACACCGTTCGCCGCTTCTCTTGCAGCCTCGACATGCCAATGCTCAGACCTTCACCACCACCCACAACCTCATCATCCTCTGTCTCCTCTAACAAGATCCCAAATCCCCAAATCCCATATCCCTCATTCAAATCCCCAAATCCAATTTCCTACAAATCATAATATCGCCGTCCCTTTCAAGTCGACAAGCTCTAATGTTATATTCGCGATATTAACCTCAAAAACAAAATCTAATTCTAGTGTGGATTCCAGTGGAGAAGATAAGTGTAAAAGAGGGACATCATGTGTAAAAATTCCATTCAGTTGGGTTAGGAATTATTATTATTTAAAATAATTATTATTATTTCAAATAAATTAACTGAATGACCAATTCAGGCTATAAGTCATTTTGATATATTAAATTTTAAACAAACAGCCCCTGTGACCTACTTGTGAATAGGCTGATTTACTTCGGTTACCAACATGCTTGCCTGAATTAGGAATAGGGTCCTTTACATAAGTATATAAATATTAGAAAGATATTACAATAATAGTGCACCAATTAAATAATTATATTAATAGTGCAATAATATAAATAAATATCAATTGTAGTGCAATCCACGTCACATAAAGCAAATCAACTGAAATACAAACACCTTAATTTAAAGGGAAAACTACTTCATCATTCACGTCAGTTACCTACTAAAAAAACATTCAAAAATCAACGGAAAAAAAAAAACGAATGCTCCATATCAAAACAAATCCGAAAGCTTTTACAGATAATCATCATCTTCAACTAATTGATCATCTTCAAGAGAGGATCAATCAATAAGAAACAGAAGCATTCATACAATAGAAGCCTAATTCGAAAGAACAGAAAAGCAAAAACAGAGTATCGGAAATCGACATGCACAAACCGATCACAGGTTTCCGAAACTGAAAGAAGAGATATAAACGGAGATTGCAAACCGAATCTGGATACTGAATACAAAGGTACGAATCAGTTAAATATATATTGAAATCATGTTTTGTTACCTATGAAATCAACTACAGGGGAAGTATTTATAACAATAAATATTTGTTTTTCACTACAATTTTGATACGCATACAAAGTATTGGGAACATTCATATAAAGATTTGTTTACCTTGTTTCAAGTGTTTAAAATATACAACATTAAAATTTTAGTTTTGAATTTTGAAGGAATTAAAACATTACTTTACAGTAACAAAGATACCAATAACGTATATTTTGGTTACTTAACAATGATAATTTGGTAACCAATTAAATAGTTTTTGTAATTTCAGTAGCCAAATACTATTGGTTACAAATGCCAATTTTGGAAGCATTTATGTAAAACTTTGACAACATTCTTATAATTATTTGGATTCCTTGTTTTTAGTGTTTAATATTTAGTATTTCATTTTGAGGGACATTATAATTTGTGTTTTGCTTATGGAAGGAATGAAAACATTACTTTACAGTAACAAATATACCAATAACTTATATTTTGGTTACTGAATAATGTTAATTTGGTAACCGATTAAATAACTTTTGAAATTTCAGTAGCCAAAAATTATTGGTTACAAATGCATATTTTGTAAGCATTTATATCAAAATTTGGCAACATTCATATAAATATTTGGATTCCTTGTTTTTAGTGTTTAATATATAGTATTTCATCTTCAGGGCATTTTAAATTATGATTTGTTTATAACCAAACTGAAAGCAGTTTGATGCATATTAATTGATACTAAAAATGTCTACTTTGGTTACTTAATAAAGTTGTTTTAGTATCTAAATAGTGAATATAAATTATATAAGTTACAAAATAGTTTGAGAAACAGTAACATTCATATTTCGTTACGCATACAAAGATTTGGAAACATTCATATAAATATTTGGATACTAATTAAATTATTGGGTCAATGTTACAGTTTCAGTATTGGGAATATGGATATGCTTCCAATTGTAGTTTACTTCAACGGAACGTGGACAGACAGTAGCCAATATCAAAATTTCGAAGTTACCAGCCTACTAGCCCCTTCAGATTGTTCATTCACAGAAATGCACAACATGATATGTACTATATTAAATCTAGACTACAGCACAACGGAATTGGCAATCAAATTTCAGATTAAGAGCAACATTCCTCCAATCAAGGTGACAAATGAAGCATCCTTGAGATTTTATATGGAAGTCAGTAGAAGATCAGATGATCATTGCAAGTTTCCACTAATTATAGATTATGAACACATCATTGGAGGGACTACAAGCTTACATAATGTGATAAATGAAGAAGAATATATAGTGCAAGCAGAAACGCCAATGAGATTGACACAATGGAATTCTGAATTTGTTTCGTTGGCAACACAAGAAGACCAAAATGAATCACAATATGTTGAGCAGCTGGCAATTGAAGTAATTGACAAACAAAAATTCAGAAACCAGAACATATCAAACAATGCAGTACAATGTGATGAGGTCATTTCAGATCCAAATAAGTTTGAAGTCAAAATACATCAAACTTACATAAACAAGAAAATTCTTTCACAAGCAATAAGGCTACATTCCATAAGGTAGAACAGACAACACAAGGTTGAAAGAACAAGTGGTCGAGATTTTGTTCTGGTATGCCTAGACAATGGAAATTGCAAATGGAAACTAAGAGCATCAAAGTTTTGGAAAACAACTATGTTCAAGGTAAGAGAATTTAATGATGTACACACTTGTTTATCAAACAAACTGCTTGGAGATCACAGACAAGCAAACAGTGAGATGGTTAGTGAGTGCATTAAGCATAAACTAACTAACTTCAAGAAAATTTACACACCAACAGACATTGTGGAAGACATGATGACGGAGTATAAAGTGTCCATCTCCTACCAAAAAGCATGGAGATCAAAGAAAAAAGCAATGCAAAAAGTAAGAGGAAATCCACACGACTACACTCTGATCCCTTCTTGGTTGCACATGTTGCAAAAAACTAATCCAGGTAGCAATTGCAAACTATTTATTAAATGTTTCAAATATTTTGGTTACTCAAAGTAAGAAGTTTAGTCACTTACAAATACATATATGGCTACTACCTATTTTAATTAAATAAAACTAAATCTGATTTTTGTAGCAGACAAATATATACATGAAATGAAACTATTAAATAGCATTTTAGATACCATCTAAACACTATAAAGACATAAAAATATAAGTTATTATAAAGCAAAAGTAATACACATAGTAATCATAACTACAAATCTGGACAATAATTATTGCATATAATTACATTAATCTTACTTTAAAATTCATTTTAGGATCCATCACATCATTGGAGTTGGAAAAAAATGTTCGCTTCAAATATCTCTTCTTCGCAATAGAAGCATCCATCGAAGCATGGCAACATTGTTTCCCAATCATTGTAGTTGATGGGACATTCATACAGTCAAACTACGGGGGTACACTGCTCATAGCAAGCACGCAAGATGCAAACAGGAACATCATACCGATTGCTTTTGCGGTTATTGACAGTGAAAATGAATCATCATGGAGATGGTTTTTCATCAATTTGAGAAATGCTTGTGGTGTTAGAGAAGGACAATGCATCGTTTCAGACAGACATGAAGCAATTATCAAGGGACTTAACTGTGTGTTCCCTGATGTCATGCACGGTTCATGCACCTACCATATTCTGAAAAATATTAAAAACAGATTCAAAAAGAAAGGAGAAAAGATAAAAAAAGCATCCAACGCAGCTTGTAGGGCTTACACTATAGAAGAATTCAACATACATATGGCTGAACTTGATGCAATTGATACTAGAATAAGAACATATCTGGAGGAAGAAGTTAAGCTAGAAAAGTGCACGAGGCTCCATGGAACTGTAAGCAGGTATTCAACAATGACTTCAAACACCGCTGAATCTATTAACCATGCAATCAAGGGAATTAGAGATCTTCCGGTTGCGTCGATGATTGAATGCCTACGTTGTATGGTTCAAAGGTGGTATTTCACAAACAAACAGTCAGCAATATCAACGTTCACAAATCTATCCACGACAGCTGAGAGAAGATTGCAAGATAATATCAACGAGTCAAAGAAACTTAAGGTCAGTCATAAAACCCATAAATTATTACTGCACATCTTTGGAAAAAAATAGCATTAACAATTATATGAAACCACAATATGAATTCTTGGTTACCAATATAAACTGTAAAAGTTACTAGCAATACATATAACTTAAATTATTCTATATATTTTTAAAAAAAAAGTAATTATTATACATACTAACTAAACTATTAAAATTTGTTGTAGGTTGAGACATCAAATCTAGTGATTTTTACTGTTTATGATGTCACCAAGCAATTTATAGTGGATATGGGAAAAAAGACATGCACATGCCGTAAATTTCAATACCATGAAATGCCTTGCTCACACGCTGCTGCTGTTATTAGCAAACGGAATATGAGCTGTTATGATTTTTGCTCAAAATACTATTCAAAAAAAACTTTGATGGACACATATTCAACTTCCATCATGCCATTGGACGACAAAGAGAATTGGGATGTTCCAGACGAGATTAAAAACATATGTGTCAAACCACCAAATATAAGAAGACCAGCTGGACGACCAAAGATTGGAACGTACAAGCATGTGTCTGAAAATACCGTTCAAAATAAATACAGACGATGCCAACAAAAAGGACACAACAAAAAAATATGCAATAATCCACCAATTTTGGAGCCAAAAACGTTGTAATATATTTCATTTTTAACAAAAAAAATTTGTAACAGGCTCATTGATGATTATTGAG
Source organism: Panax notoginseng (assembly GCA_016801055.1). Lineage (NCBI taxonomy): Eukaryota > Viridiplantae > Streptophyta > Magnoliopsida > Apiales > Araliaceae > Panax > Panax notoginseng. Next base: position 200,438,439 of record CM029014.1, read on the forward strand.
GTTGGTCAATATACATTCATATTGTAATCATTTTATTGATTAAATAAATAAAAATTTATATTGCACAATATTGAAATATGTTTATTTTTCATATTTATGTATATTTTGGATACTATCTAAAACTAAAATAGTTACCTGTAAATGAAATTTTGGCTACCAACTTTACAATGTTAAAAAAAATACAATTATAAAAATTAATTATCCATACTAATTCCCTAAACATTTTCGGTTGACACAAATTCAATTCTATTCATTTTCGGTTGCTAGGGAAGTAGATCAGCTTAGGTCTCTGTGTTTCTATTCAATTCTAGAAGTGAGACATTGATTAGGTTTCTGTTTAGCTTTTTCCTCCACTTCCACATTGTTGTCATTTACTTGTTTGGTTTTGAACCCACCTAACCTTTGTACACATGATTACGATAAATGGTAACTCTCTTTACAAAGTTTAGTGCCATTGATGTGAAGCCTCCAAAATAGGTCTAATCCATCCAACTCATTCTGAGTCGCCAAATACATGGTACAGAAAATAACTACAACTTTATTATTATAATTGTCGTGCAAAATACGACAACACATATACTGTGAGTTTAAATACAACTATTGTCATCTAGACAGTATTCATACTCAATTAAGTTCTCATTATACTTATTGATACATTATTTTACAAAATAGTGAGGACTACTAAAACAACTGTCTTGAACTATCATTCCACACCCCGACTAGTACTCGCTACATTCTCGCCTCCTGAGAAGAAAATGGAACAACAAGGAAAAGGGTGAGCTCAACTAGCCCAGTAAAGAATATTATGACTAAGATAATATACAACAAATTATCCTTAGTCTTCAACAGGGAAAAATCTAATAGAATACAATAGACAACAAGTTTTAAATCAGTATTCGCAGCGAAAAATAATAATTCATAGAAGAGTTACGTAGAGAATGAAATCTACGATTATCTATGAATTTAAAAGTCCATCATCAACATTTTATCCCTGTAACATCAATCAATAAATATCTTGAATCAAATAGTCATCTTTGCACTACAGGCCAAAGATATTCATCAGTTGGTCATGTTCATCTCAACACCTGTTCATCTTTGCACTACGGGCCAAAGATATTCATCAGAAATCATTCATCTTTGCACTACAGGCCAAAGATATTCATTAATATCATCATTTAGGACTGAGGATGATGAAAAATATTTTAAAGGAAACGAATCCAGTGAAACAAAATAATAAATATTAAGGATTCGTATTTCAGCTATTCCATGTCCAAAAATACCTCATAAATAATCATAGTGGAGTAAAATTCAAGAATGATCAAAACATGGATACAATCAAAGCTAGTATCCAGAATAGATATTTTGGACGAAAAGAAAAAAAATTTATTTTTTGGTGAATAGTAACTCGTGAATAGTAACTCGTGAATAGTAACCCCGACATGAAAAAGTTCCAAATTTGATAAAAACTTCCAACAAATATTTCGGCATAATGATATTGAAGAAATAATATCATTTTCGAATAAAGTAACATCCCTTACCTCGTAAAAATTGTACTTCTAGTTGAAACACCGGATATAGGCTATGACTTGAACTTGCACCGTATAGCAATACTCAAAGTATTAGAATACTCACAAGAATACGCTCACTAATATAGAGAGAGAAAGAGAGAGAAGATTTCAGTTTCTGGTGTAATTTTCAATTCTAACCTAAGCACCCTATTTATAAAAAAATACTTAGAACACCAAGACAGAAAATTGAATATAATAATATTATATTTACAAAATTGTCAAGCCCACCTTAGAATATCTGAATTCAGCCCATTCTTATCACATGTTGAGCCCACTAATTTGCAAAAAACGTTTTTCTTTAAAATAATAATTAAAACTTCCAAAAATCAATTATTTCAGAACTTCAGAACTTCAATAATTCATAATAAATAGTCCTTTTATCAGAAAATTCGAATCTCGCGAGTTTTTATAGGAAATTCAATTCTCTATAACTTTGCAGAAAAAAAAAATTCCAAATTCCAAACAAAAATTGACCGAAATCCGCAAACGGACGATTTTTCAGTCAATAATAAATTTTCGGTCAAGAATTGTGTCCACCAACACACAAAACATGTGTTAATCATTTAATGCCATAAAAATACTCTTCCTCCTCATATACTCATATATCCCACATTCATTGTAAAAATATCACCATCAATATATTATTAAAATAATATATAAATTATTTTATCAGAAAAAGATAAAATATTAATTTTTAATAATTGTCACATTAAAAATTTTCTCTATCTATATCCATATAAAATTAATATTTTCCTCATCATATAAATCAATAATTAATTATACACAAATAATATTACAGAATCACAGTACTGGCAACCAGACCGTTCCTAGGAAAGAGGGGGCTTTCCAATAAGGATTTCTCCTTACTGGCGCGCAATTAGATGATCAAACCTCTCCTTAGACAGAACTTTCTAGACATTGCCAATAATGTTATCTAATAATATTATTCAGATAATATGAATTATTGCTCCGATAATGGAAAATACTGCGTAGTGACAATTATAAAATATCAACGTAGCAATTATTTAATCAATAAAATAAAATATTGAACAGTAATTACTGTAACCATTATTGAGTAGTGCCTTCTTACGTAAGAATCAATAATTGGTGTAATACCGTGTGCTACTATGCAACAACGCGTATTACCATGTTTTAACCACCGGGTATTCTAACAGTATTAACGGTAACAACTACGCCGTTATTTATAAACAACTTATTTTTGTCGTTTTTTTTATCCAATCGCTTTCCGTTATGGGGCCCACAAAAGACTGCGCCGTCGTACGAATATTCTCCGACAGTAAGAATATTCCCCGACCAAGCGAATATTTCCCGACAACAATGAATATTTTATAACCACTTGCTTATTTAAAATATTTGCGCATTTTACCCATAACTAACCACATTAATCAAATCAACCCTTACTATTTCAGAATAATAAATAGAGGAAATTAAATTTTATTTATTAATAATTTGGGGTCTTACAACCTCCCCTCCTTATGAAATTTCGTCCTCGAAATTGACATACGTACCTGGTGTTTCGAAAGGATGAGGATACCTCGCTTTCATTTCCGTTTCTAACTCCCAGGTCATTTCCTCAATAGCATGGTTTCTCCACAAAACTTTAACTTGTGGTAAGACCTTCGTGCGTAGGACATGCTCCTTCCTATCCAAGATCTTGACAGATACCTCTTCGTACGTTAAGTCTTCGGCTATCTCGTTCGGTTCTAACTCAATAACGTGGTTCGGGTCGTCCACATATTTTCGTAACTTCGATACGTGAAAAACGTTATGAACACTCGTCATACTTGACTGTAAAGCGAGTCTATAGGCCACAGTTCCTACTCGATCGAGCATTTCAAATGGACCAATAAATCGAAGGTTTGAGCTTTCCTCACATCGCCAATTCTCGCTTTTGGAATAACAACTTCTTGCACTTTCTTTTTCATACGCATCAGCTCCGGGTCTGTGGCTTAAGCAACTTTAACTTTATCGATTAAAGTTGATTCTACACGTATACTTGACATCATCGCACTCGTTCCTGCATATGATCTTCTACTCAATGCGTCAGCTACCACGTTTGCTCTTCTAGGATGGTATTGGATGGTATGATCGAAATCTTTTAACGGCTCGAGCCAACGTCGGTGTCGCATGTTGAATTCTTGGAAGCTCTTCTCGCATTCCTCGGTCCATTCGAAGTTTGTATCTTTTCGAGTCAGCTGAGTTAATGGAGTAGCGATTCGAGAAAATCCTTTTACGAATCCCCGATAATAACTAGAAAGCTATGTATTTCGATTACTGACTTAGGTTGCTCTCAACTGTGATTCATATCCCAATCTTGGATAGCACGTCACAATGACACCTATCAGTTTACTACCGCACGAATATGGTGTCCCCTATGGAGAGTCTGGCTTCAATGCATTCCATAAAGGAAGTCACCAGATAGAGGCTCGGGTACAAACTTCCACAGTTAGATTTTTAACTCCTGAAGTTCAATAGGAGCCATTCGATATGAGATTTTAGAAATGAGTTTTGTACCAGATTCAAAGATGATACAAAATTCAATATCACGCGTAGGCCAAGAAATTCTTCAGGAAATACGTCAGGGATTTTACTAACAACAGAAATATCATTCAAATCTGACATATTTTTTTTTTCAAGTTCATGACATGGGCTAAGAAAGCTTGACATCCGTTTTTCAATAAACGAATGACTTTACGACTTGATATGAAAGAGTTTGACTTCAATGGTTTGGTTGCTTGAATTCGAATAACAGGTTGTTTAGGAATATAAAAACTAACAACCTTACGAAAGCAATCAATTTGGCATGATGAGTAGTTAACCAATCAATTCCTAAAATCACATCAAAAGCAAGTATCTTTAAAGAGATAAGGTCAACAGGTAATGTGATGGTGCCAACTTGGATCAAATAAGATTTATAAACAGTGGATGTAACGAAAGTTTCTCCTAACGGAGTTTCAACAGATAAGTCAAAGTCTAATTTTCTCCGGAGTCAAGTTTAAACGTTGAGCACAAGCAGGAGAGATAAATGAATGGGTAGCACCGGTATCTAGTAAGGTATAAACTTCGCAACAATTTATAATTAACTAACCCGTGCTAACTTCGTTTGGGTTCCTCGTATGTTGACCAGTCACAAAAAATACTCTTCTAGGAACCGTTGACTTTGACTTTTCTGGGACAGCCTTTTGAGTCACCATCCCCGCTGGACTTGGTTTCGATACAGTACAATCTCGAGCGATATGTCCTTCCTTTCCACAATTATAACATACCTTAAACGGTTGTGGGCAGTTTGGGCTGATATGTCCTTCTTTTCTGCACTTATAGCATATGACCGATGGTCGTTCTCCTTCCTTGGAACCAATTGCTGCTGGTGCTGACGTCTTCGTATTGTCATTGTTGAATCTCCTCTTTTTAAAATCTCCTCCCGACTCGCTTCTTTTATTCTCATGGCCATGATTACCACCAGAGTGGTTGCCGCTCTTGTCCGTATTCTTCTTTCTCCGCTGGTTATCATTGTTCTGATGACTGCTGTCACTGGTATGATCCTGGTTGTGGTCCCTCGATTGACCGTACTCGTTATCTCGCTCTAATAATTGAGCCCTGTTGACAACATCTGAATAGAAAAAAATTTATGAGAAATGAGATATTAACGTATGCCAGGTTTCAAACCTCTCAGAAACATCTGCGTCATACGTTCCTCATTCTCCACCAAATGAGGTGCAAACCTGGACAACTCTACAAATTTCACCTCGTACTGGGACACCGTCATGTTATTCTGCTCCAGTCTAATAAACTCTACCTCCTTCATATGGCGAATACTTTCAGGAAAGTATTTTTCGTTGAAGAGTTTCTGAAATGTCTCCCAAGACATACTGAGTGCGGCTGGATGGGTACGCTTCACAGACTCCCACCAGTAGTCTGCCTCGCCACGGAACATAAAGGTGGTGAATGGAACCTTCTGTTCCTCTGTGCATCCCAAGATATCGAATATCTTGGTAATTTGCTTGACCCACGTCTCCGCCTTAATCGGATCCGGCTTTCCCCAGAATTCTGGTGGTCCCAACTCTTTGAACTGCTTGGCTGTAACCAGCTGTGCGTTGCCATTTTTTCTTCCTATATTTTGAACAGGAATCTCCTTCGTCTGGTTTTGCATGAATCGCAAAAAGCTTCTAAACATCTCATCGTTCATCGTCTGCTCAGTGGTGTTGTTCATAGGAGGAACATTGCCAGCCTGTTGCACGTTCTCCTCGTTGGTGAGTACAGGCATCTCCACCCTCTCATTTACTCCACTGTTAACATTCTTAGTCGACATTCTTAAATACTGCCATAAAACAAAGGTTAATTTAAGCAATTAACATATCACATAATACTCCTATATTATGACCGACCAACAAATAAACTTAGGTAGGACACACTAGAGAAGGATTTACTCGTCTCTCCCCTCCTAGTTCTATTCCCCGATCTCCGCCAGAGATCATATCGCTAAGCTCTGATACCAACTGTGACGCCCCCAAAATAGGTCCAATCCATACAACCCATTCTGAGTCACCAAATACATGGTACAGAAAATAACTACAACTTTATTATTACAATTGTCGTGCAAAATACGACAACACAAATACTGTGAGTTTAAATACAACTATTGTCATCTAGACAGTATTCATACTCAATTAAGTCCTCATTATACTTATTGATACATTGTTTTACAAAATAGTGAGGACTACTAAAACAACTGTCTTGAACTATCATTCCACACCCCGACTAGTACTCGCTACATTCTCGCCTCCTGAGAAGAAAATGGAACAACAAGGAAAAGGGTGAGCTCAACTAGCCCAGTAAAGAATATTATGACTAAGATAATATACAACAAATTATCCTTAGTCTTCAACAGGGAAAAATCTAATAGAATACAATAGACAACAAGTTTTAAATCAATATTCGCAGCGGAAAATAATAATTCATAGAAGAGTTACGTAGAGAATGAAATCTACGATTATCTATGAATTTAAAAGTCCATCATCAACATTTTATCCCTGTAACATCAATCAATAAATATCTTGAATCAAATAGTCATCTTTGCACTACAGGCCAAAGATATTCATCAGTTGGTCATGTTCATCTCAACACCTGTTCATCTTTGCACTACGGGCCAAAGATATTCATCAGAAATCATTCATCTTTACACTACAGGCCAAAGATATTCATTAATATCATCATTTAGGACTGAGGATGATGAAAAATATTTTAAAAGAAACGAATCCAGTGAAACAAAATAATAAATATTAAGGATTCGTATTTCAGCTATTCCATGTCCAAAAATATCTCATAAATAATCATAGTAGAGTAAAATTCAAGAATGATCAAAACATGGATACAATCAAAGCTAGTATCCAGAATAGATATTTTGGACGAAAAGAAGAAAATTTCATTTTTCGGTAAATAGTAACTCGTGAATAGTAATTCGTGAATAGTAATCCCGACATAAAAACGTTTCAAATTTGATAAAAACTTCCAACCAATATTTCGGCATAATGATATTGAAGAAATAATATCATTTTTGAATAAAATAACATCACTTACCTCGTAAAAACAGTACTTCTAGTTGAAACATCGGATATAGGCTATGACTTGAACTTGCACCGTATAGCAATACTCAAAGTATTAGAATACTCACAAGAATACGCTCACTAATATAGAGAGAGAAAGAGAGAGAAGATTTCAGTTTCTGGTGTGATTTTCAATTCTAACCTAAGCACCCTATTTATAAAAAAATGCTTAGAACACCAAAACAGAAAATTAAATATAATAATATTATATTTACAAAATTGTCAAGCTCACCTTAGAATATCTGAATTCAGCCCATTCTTATCACATGTTGAGCCCACTAATTTGCAAAAAACGTTTTTCTTTAAAATAATAATTAAAACTTCCAACAATCAATTATTTCGGAACTTCAGAACTTCAATAATTCATAATAAATAGCCCTTTTGTCAGAAAATTCGAATCTCGCGAGTTTTTATAGGAAATTCAATTCTCTATAACTTTGCAGAAGAAAGTTTTTCCAAATTCTAAACAGAAATTGACCGAAATCCACAGACGGGCGATTTTTCAGTCAATAATAAATTTTCGGTCAAGAATTGTGTCCACCAACACACAAAATATGTGTTAATCATTTAATGCCACAAAAATACTCTTCCTCCTCATATACTCATATATCCCACATTCATTGTAAAAATATCACCATCAATATATTATTAAAATAATATATAAATTATTTTATCAGAAAAAGATAAAATATTAATTTTCAACAATTGTCACATTAAAAATTTTCTCCATCTATATCCACATAAAATTAATATTTTCCTCATCATATAAATCAATAATTAATTATACACAAATAATATTACAGAATCACAGTACTGGCAACCAGACCGTTCCCAGGAAAGAGGGGGCTTTCCAATAAGGATTTCTCCTTACTGGCGCGCAATTAGATGACCAAACCTCTCCTTAGACAGAACTTTTTAGACATTGCCAATAATGTTATCTAATAATATTATTCAAATAATATGAATTATTGCTCCGATAATATAAAATACTGCGTAGTGACAATTATAAAATATCAACGTAGCAATTATTTAATCAATAAAATAAAATATTGAACAGTAATTACTGTAACCATTATTGAGTAGTGCCTTCTTACGTAAAAATCAATAATTGATGCAATATCGTGTGCTACTGTACAACAATGCGTATTACCGTATTTGAACCACCGGGTATTCCAATAGTATTAACGGTAACAACTACGCCGTTATTTATAAACAACATATTTTTGTCGTTTTCTTCATCCAATCGCTTTCCGTTATGGGGCCCACAAAAGACTGCGCCGTCGTACGAATATTCTCCGACAGTAAGAATATTCCACGACCAAGCGAATATTCCCCGACAACAATGAATATTTTATAACCACTTGCTTATTTAAAATATTTGCGTATTTTACCCATAACTAACCACATTAATCAAATCAACCCTTACTATTTCAAAATAATAAATATAGGAAATTAAATTTTATTTATTAATAATTTGGGGTCTTACAATTGCCACAGTTAAATGTTGTTTTTTTTTTTGCAAACAGAAACTCACTTTATAAAACATTAGAAATGCTAACAAAAAAATAAGTTTATATGGGTCAACAGCTATACCTCATGGTCATTAGTTTGAATGCACATTATATGTACAACATTATTAATTTTTTTAATGTATTTTTACAATATATTATCCATACTAATTGGATACCAATACCAATTCAAATAGATACCGTAATATCAAAATTTAGAAACCAACTGTACCATAAATAAAAATGTTAACAGTAATAAGTACGAAAATTAAATACAAAACAAAAAACAACAATGTGAGCCAACAAAACATACTCATACTTCCACTAGTAAAAATTAATACATCATTCAACCATCATAATAATTACAAAACATTCCACAACAAATAACCACATCAAATCAGAATAATTACAACGAATTTTCACAACCAATAACCATATCAAGATGCATAATAATACTAGTCTTCAGTAGCTAATCTTCCTGGATATTCTAAGTCAAATTCATATCCAACTAAATGTTTGTTCCTCGCATGATTAAATAAGTTGACGCATAGCTTCCTACGGTATTGAAGGATCGGAAATGGTTTTGGCATTTCAGAGATCATCTGATGAATGAAATGTGCCGCAAAACAAATTGTAAACATTCCGCAATCGCTGAAAAAACAATAAATATATAACACAAATCAAAATAGACTTCATTATATATACAAAACTGAACAAATAAAAGTAATTGGAAACTTACCCTTCAATTTGTTCCGGAATACCCTCTGCAAATTTGAGATCAATGATATCATGTTCTCCTTTGTTGTGGTATGGAACACTTTGAAATCAATATCTGTTCTATTCTTCCAAAACCCGCAACTAGACAGAATTATGGGGAGAATAAAGATGTACGGCTCGCACACATTGTGCGCATTACATTCCTATCCTGTTGAAGAGAATTATAAACCATTAATACTCTGCGATGCACGTCAAACACCAGCAAAAACCAATGACCAAGAGCTGACATATGAATGGGAAACATAACAAAATCGACGTTAACCCAGGGTGTGTTGACTTCCATAAGAAACCCATGAATGTACTCAGCTATATCACCAGAGGCCAACAACAGATTCTTATCACAATTTCTATTACAATATTTCCCATATAAATTGGTCAACTTGATATGGAACCAACAATCTGTTGTTGTAACCCTTATTTGAATTTGGTTCGAGTGCTTAGCCACTTTACGAATGTAATACAAGCATATGTTGATGTGCTGAACAAAAATTAAAAACAAAATAACAATCAGAGTTAAACAAAGGAAAATAAAAATAATAATGTAACATAATAGTTTCCAATAAATATTCAAATAGTTACCAATATAATGCAATAAGGTGACCAAAACTAACAAACATGTATTCAAAGGTAATAAAAAAACTCACATCATCATCAAGCCACTGGCCTGGGGTCTTAAGCTTGTAAAACCACATTTTTGAAGCTATTGGCACAGACCCATATCTGAATGAAGGCTCAATTTTGTCATTGTTACCCGGAAACTTTTCAATCCTTCAAAACAGTAACACAATGGAAATACCAAAGAAATTATTTTATATCCTACTAAAAAACATAATGAAAATATATTAAACTCCAATATACATACCTTTTCCGGTTATTTAATCCAATCTTAAACCACTGCTCAAAAAGAACATCTTCATCTTTCGAAGGAATACACATACAGATATCTGGAAATGCTGACAGACCTGGGGGTAATTGACGAACATCCACATCTGAAGAGGTAGAACCAGCTGAACCAAACTTTGAAGTAAAAGGACTCTTCAAAACAGCACTCTTCGCAACCGTGCGAACAGGCCTGCCAATTGGTCTTGCAGCAGATTTTTCAACTTCAGAACGGTGAATTAAATTCTGAGTTGTAAACACCAGCTCATCAAGTATAGAAATGTCTGATCCTTCGAATTTATTACCCTGTAATGTTTTACAATACATGACACAAAAAACAAGGTCAATATCAAATTAAAAATACGAAACTTTTGATCAATTCAAACATAAACACTATGGCAAACTAACTAATACAACAAATTAAGTAAATTGCTGATAAAAAAATAACAAACCTCAATGGGGGTAAAAACAACAATTTCCTTTCCACTAGATTGACTTAAAATATCAAAGCTAGGAACGTCATCCATCTTCTCAGCCTGTTAAAAAAATACAGTTTATAAATATAACACATTAAAAAAATATAACATTTTAAAAAAAAATGTTTAACCTTTTCATCCTCAACATGAATTTTAACCCCTCTAGGCGTATAAACAACTATCTCTTTCCCAGAAGAATTTAAACCAACATTCTTGCTCTCAATCTGTTAATAAAAAACAGAAAGAAGTAAGCATTTACTTAATAAGCATGAAAAATAAAATGAAAAACTTAAATAAATGTAAACCTGTGCATCCTCTTCCTCAAACTGATTTCCAACAACACCACCAACAGGAGAATCAACACTCCCTTTAATATTACCAACATCAACGTTCTCACCCAACTCATCATCATCATCATCATCATCAGCAGCAGCAGCAGAACCATCAGCATCATCAACATCATCATCATCAGCAACACCATCATCATCATCATCATCATCACCACCACCATCACCATCACCATCACCATCACCATCACCATCACCATCATCAGCATCACCATCACCACCATCATCATCATTATCATCATCTTCAACAAAAGTAACATTTTTATGTTTGCTATAACTAGACTGACCATATACAAACTTTCTAATCATCTTTTTTACATCCCTGCAAATTTGCATTTGAAACACTTGCAGTTGGTCTTTTAACTCAACACCCAAATTCTCAATATCTTTTTTCATCTCCATCATCTTACCTTCTAAAGGTTTTACGCGTTAATCGATAACTTCTTTCACATCAGAAATAGAAAACCCAACATCATTAAACTTCCTCGATGAGTCAACTTTAACATCAGAAATTTTGCCTGCAATATCATTTCCATTAAAAAAATGAAAACCCCCTAACCCCAACCGAACCTTTTCATCATCCGTAGGAACAATATTCTGAACGATCAACTGAAAAATTATAATAACAATAAATATACCATGTCAAAAAGATTAAATATAAAATATAAGCAAAACAATAAAAAAAAATTAACAGTAACCAATATAAAATATAAATGGAAACCAAATATAAAGCAACTGGACACCAACATACATGACCAGATCCAAAAACAAGGTCATTCAATTTCTCATTTTTGGGAGGCTTTCCTAACTCCCTCCATCTAAATAATCTCAACTCTACAGCATGGTCATCAACACAAAATCCTCTGACTTTCAAAGTAGGTATTGTTTCAAACAAAAAAACTTGAAACACATAAGGCAATCCATTAAGTTTATAAGATTTACAATGAGCATCCCTATAAAAATTGTAAATCACTCCACCATGCTTATCCTTCCTTACATGACCCTTGACTGCAATGGATAAAGAATTATTTGTCTGTTGAAAAGCAAATTTACCCCATGGATAACTTTCAATATCCCCATAAGACAAAAAGTTAAACAAAGTTTCATCAATATAATTGTCAAAAACGGAAGCTTAGAATGAAATTAAAAACCAATAAAATAATAGACATCCTAACTGCCTCATCATCATCATCGAAAACAACGCTCCTATATATCTTGCCAATAGTAGAACGGGTGACAACCTCATCACCAAAAAACTTCTCCACCAACAGATTTTGAATCCCCTTAAAACTATCAATATCTTCATTTCCTTACCAATTCAAACCAGAAATCAAACAAAATTCGGGCAATCCAAACCTAACCCTTCTCTCACCAAACAAAAACCACAACTCCCCATCATCCCTTTGATAAACTTCCCTAATCAAGGCCTGATGAATAATCTGGAAAAACATTTGTGGCTGTCCAAACTCTAAAAATTTACCAAAACATGTCAACTTAAACTTATTCAATTGTACCTCAGACAATTTATTCTTAATAATATTTGGTACCTCCATATCACACCAATAAATAATTTTTGCTGAAAAATTCCGATTACGCTCCTCGTAGAATAGATCCCAAATCTGAAAATGCAAAAACTTACATTAAAAACACATTAACCAAATTAAAAAACTACATTAAAACTTTAAATCAAAAACTGTTAAATGAGCAATATCAATGATAACCAAAATAATTTCAGCAATTGATCATAATCAAAATTAATTATAATTTTTAAATAAAAAATCATAAACAATCATCAATCTCCAAGACTATTGGAATAAAAGACATGTTAACAAGTATGATATCAACAGTTTCCAATCATTATCATGTTGGTAACAAAAAATAAAATAACAAGTTACCCGCATAATATAAATCTAAATAATAACAATAATGTAATGTTGAAACCAAAAAAAAATCTAATAATATCTGATACTCAAATATAATGAAAACATTTATTTAAACAAGAACAATTTGAACAATCCTTAAAATAACACAAACTCTAATGAAACATTATACATTTTAACAACTATTACAAAAAATAGTTTCCAAACATATAAAGGAAGGAAACCAACTAACAATTATCAGGTTACTTATATTGAAATAAAATACATGGAAACAAGAATGGTATCAGCAGTATCCAATCATTTCAATATTCGTAACAAAGAAAAAAAATAGCTAGTTACCAGCATATTATAAATCTAAATAATAACAATAATGTAATGTTGAAACCAAAAAAAAATCTAATAGTATCGAAGACTCAAATAGAATGAAAACATTTATTTAAACAAGAACAATTTGAACAATCCTTAAAACAACACAAACTATAATGAAACATTATACATTTTAACAACTATTACAAAAATCAGTTTCCAAACATATAGAAGAAGGTAACCAACTAACAATTATCAGGTTACTTATATTGAAATAAAATACATGTGAACAAGAATGGTAGCAGCATTTTCCAATCATTTCAATATTGGTGACAAAAAAAATAAATAGCTAGTTACCAACATATTATAAATCTAAATAATAACAATAATTTAATGTTGAAATCAAAAAAATATCTAATAGTATCTAAGACTCAAACAGAATGAAAATATTTATTTAAACAAGACCAATTTGAACAATCCTTAAAACAATAAAAACTCTAATGAAAGATCAGTTTTAACAACACAAACTCTAATACATTTTAACAACTATTACAAAAATTAGTTTCCAAACATATAATAGAAGGTAACCAAATAACAATTAATATGTATCTTCTATAGAAATAAACTACATATTAACAAATATGGAATCAAAAGTTTCCAATAATTTCAATATTGTTAACAAAAAATAAAATAGCAAGTTACCACCATATTATAAATCTAAATAATAACAACAACTTCAACATCCATAAAACTACTGAACAACAAAAAAAACAACAATACAAACCAAAACACCACCATGCAGAAAATAAAAACACTAAAAACAAAAAACAACTAAAAAATATAATTCTTAAAAAAAAATTAACAAACCTTCAAATGTTTCTGCCGTGAAACCATTTTCCGGCTATGAGCCTCAACTTTATCTTCTTTAACAACTTTTTCAGCAGAACCTTCAAAATCGGAATCAATATACACCAGTGATTTCGCCTTCTTCTTCGAATGTCTCCCAATATTCTTAATATCAACATCTGATTTCAACAATAACCTCTTCCCCTGTTTAGAAGACTTTGGACAACTATCCTTCACCATTAAAGATAACTTCGAATCCTCTAAAGAATAATCTTCTGGAACTCTTTTCCTCTTCCTATCCGGTTTCTTAACCCCCATTCCCTCCATGCTCTTCCTCGTAGAGACCATCACGAAAAAAGAGAGAAAGAAATCAGAAAATGTAGTACCGATAAATAGGAACAAACAAAAAAAACTGAGAATAACACGATCTGAAGCAAAATACGACAAACACGAAGTAAAAATCAAACGTCGACAACAAAAATCTACCCGAAAAATCGACAAAAATACAGAGAAGAAGATGAATAAGGGTTTGCTTAGAAAGTGAACAAAACACCAAATAAGGGTTTCCAAAAGAAAATATACTACATACGGACCAAAAAAAAATTAAAATGAACGCAATCCCCAAAAAAACGCAAAATTAGTTTTTTTAAAAAAAAAACTGAATTGTCATGTCATCAAAAAATTAAAACACATCCCATAATAAAAGGAAGCATAAATATGTACTAATAATGAAAATAAAATTTTAAAGATATTAATTATGTAAATATTTAATGAGTGCACTTTTATTATAATTATGTTTTTAAATGTACTATAAAATGTAATTGTTCCTTAGGAATATGTTAGAAGGCCCACGTGATTGGCAAGTAGCTCTGCATATATTTGCATCTTATATGAAGCTTAGCCCACTTTGCATGGATGATGAATTGTTGAAAGGCCCACATGAGCTTGCTGAATATTTATGTTAAGGTCATCCTGCATTTAATCACGTTTGAATATGGTCCACCCCATTGGATTTAAACTTGTTAATTTTCGGCCCTTTTAAGTTTTTTTAAAAAAAAGGCTGCGTAGAAAAACTTTCCTTTTGGGCTACAAGATTGGACATTAATTGGCTTTAATTGAGCTCCTTTTAAGCCTCCTTGAATAAACTTCAGTCCAATTACTTAAAATCATTTGACTAACCTCTAGAATTTAAATTGAGTTATTATTGTTTGATGCGAGCTTGGTCAGGATTGTATCCTTTTATCATGACCAAAAACAGAGATCTAAATTTTATATTCTAAATAATTTAAAGGATCAATTACATATTATATTACATTTTTTAAAATAATTACAACAATAGTACACTCATAAAATATTTACACAATTAATACACTTTTCATATTTATTTACAATATTAGTGTAATTAGGATTTCTTAATTTAGAGAATTAGTATGCAATCAGAATTCCTTAATTTAGGGGATTAGTATTAATTTACTTATTAAATTAAGTAATTAATAAGTAAATCATATAGCACCTCCACCACCTAAGCCTCTACCCCCATCCACACCTACTCCAGCACCTCCACCAAATCCTCCACCTTTCACACCTCCAAGTCCGCCGCCACTGCCTCCTGCTCCACTAGACCTGGCAAAATTGGCCCAGGCCCGCGGGCTGGGCCGGGCTGGCCCGTAAAAACTGGGCTTTGGGCTTAACTTTTTTAGCCCATGAAAACTTGGGCGTTTTTGGCCCGGCCCGTGGCCCGTGAGTTTTTTTTTTTTTTTTTTAAATAAAATTTTGCTACTTGTAGGGCTTGAACACAAGACTTGTAAGTAAATAAATAAGAGTTCAAACCAACTAAGCTACAACAACTATTTATTTTTAATGCAATCTTCAATAAATTTTAACTATATTTAAAAATTATAATTAAGATATGTAGTTAATGTAGGTAATTAATTAATAATACTAATTTATAATACTATTAAAATTTTAATTGATTGAGATATGTAGTTAATAATTTCAAAGTATAAAACTATTAAACTAACAATTATTAGTTTAAGTTAGATAATATAATTATAAAAATTTAAAATTATCTATATATTAGTATTAATTACAATATTTATTATTTTTAAAAGTTAAATAAATTATATTAATTTTAAAGAATCAAATTTGATTATATACTTTGAATTACTAGCAATATATAATCTGAATCAACCACTAATTTTTTAGATTGTAACTTTGCAAGTCCAAAATCTATACACAATAATATAGATAATTTTATCCCTTAATTATGCAATCCCCTTACTTATTGTAGTACATTTGGAAAGTAAATCAATCATTATCCCTTAATTATGCATTCCCCCTACTTATTTGGAAAGTAAATCAATCATTATCCCAAATCATGCCTTTAGAATAATATGTAAAATTATAATACTATTAAAATTTTAATTGATTGAGATATGTAGTTAATTTAAGTAATTAAAATTATTATTATTATTACTATTTTTGGTGTATCAAGATTTTGCCAAAAAAAAATAGGAAAAAGCCCGCGGGCCGGGCCGGCCTGCCCAACCCGGGCCACGGGCCTCACTTTTTCAACCCGCTCAAACCCGGGCCGTTTTTAGCCCGGCCCGTTTTTGACCCGCCCGCGCTCGGCCCGGCCCGGCCCGGGCCCGCCCGCCCGTTTGCCAGGTGTATGCTCCACCATCAAAGCCTCCACCCCCACCTACACCTCCTCCAACACCTCCACCAAATCCTCCATCTCTCCCACCTCCAAGTCCGCCGCCACCCCCACTACTAAGACCTCCACCACCAAGACCTCCACCATGCCCACCTCCAAATCCACCACGACCACCGTAGCCTCTGTGGCCACCATAACAACAATCATCATCATGCCATGGAGAATATATTGATCCACCTCCACACCTTCAGTTTTTTCATATTGCAGTGGGTTTCCAAGGTAACTAATTCAGTTTTATTAAGTTACCAATTATTTTGAATGTGATGCAGTTGGTAGCCAAACCTTCATGTAGTTGGTTGCCAAACTTTCAGACTAAGGTAACCAATTCATACTGTAGGTGTGGAGGCAGTGGCGGAACTAGGGGCGGGGGGGCATCTGACCCCGGTAGATCAGGGGTAGGGGTATGGGTGGGGGTGAGGGTAGGGGCGGGGCGGGAGGGGGCAGCCAGCCCGGCGTCGGCGCCGGCGATCCGTCTTCTTCTGTTCTTCAGTTCTTCCGCCTCTCAAAATCTCACCTCTGCCTCTTCCGATCTTCCGTGTGCAGATTTGCTCCTGCACCACTGCTCCTCCAGTCCTCCTCTTCACGACTTCACCTCATCAGGTTTGTCAAATAAATGTGTATCTATCTTACTAGTAGTCAATTTTGATGAAAGAAGCTCACTTAATTTTCATGTGCCCACTTTCTGAACGAAAGAAATTCATTTAATTATTATTTTTTATTTGTAGTCAATAGGGATTAGTACTAAATTATGTTGTAATTTTTTATTAATTGTTAAAAACTGATGGGATTTTGACTCAATTTTTTTATTGATTTGTCGTCTTTGTTTTAAATTCATGTCTGCTATTTGTTTAATAGATTTAAGTCCTTATTACTTATAACTAAAAAGACAAAATCTGAAGTGTTGTTTATTTGTATTCATGTCAAATAAGACTTGGTTGATGGGTGTCTGATTTGATTTAAAAAAAAATTGACTCTTAGTCAAAAACAGTATGGGACTCTTGAGAAAAACCCAAGCAAATTAGCTAGAATTTGTTTAATTTCTGTTTTCTTAAATCTTAAGAGAATTGATGAATGATGAAATTATTATGAAATGTTTAAATTGATGAAATTATGCATTGGGCCGCTAATATACTTTTTATTTTTTTCAATCTGGGTCAAAATCAAACCCAAAGACCTTAACTCCGCTCTCTCGCCGCTGCAACCTACACGTCGCTGCTCCGGACCTCCGGTAACCGCTCTCAAATTTTGACCCCTCTCAAATTTTGTTCTGGTTCCGCCACTGTGTGGAGGTAGATTGGTTACCTTGGTATAAAGGTTTAGTTACCTTTATACCCAGGTTTGGTTACCTTTTTAAGAAAATTTGGTTATCAACATTACATTACACATCACTCTCTTATCTTTCTCTTTCCTATGTAGTGTTCTTATTTTCTTTTGGACATGAAATTGGGTCTCACCGGCGAAGGGGAAGAGGAAGATGACCGGCAAAGGGGAGGAGGAAGATGATGTTGCCAAACTTTGATTATTTGAATTTGAATTATTATTTTTGTATTTGAATTTATTTTTGTTGTTAAATCCAAGATATTTGAATTATTAATTATGGCATTTATTTATCCTTGAATTTAGGTTTCCTTATTATTATGAATTTAATCCTATACTAATTCATTAAATTAATGAATCCTAATTGCAATAATATTGAAAATAAATATGAAAAAGTGTATTATTTTTGTAATTATTTTTTAATTATTATATATTTCTGTAAAGAATCCTAATTTAAATACATGAATACAAAGTCTATTCAATCATGAATCTACTGGCTATAACTTCTATCATGGAATATCTATATAGAATGATTGAAACCATATCTATATAATAAAACAGAGCGGCTCATATCCCAAGACTTCAACATTCAACGGTCTCAAATCAAATCCCAAGGCTTCAACATCCAACAACCTCAAATCATTTGGGGCTTCAACATCCGACGGCCAAGAATTTATCTTTCAAAAATTCAAACACATATCCATCATCTCACTCTCTCACTCTTTCACTTCTCAAAAAAATATCATTATTTGAACACACACATTTATAATATTTATAATATAAACTGGCTGCCTATTATGCCTGCCTATTCATAAATTTTTAAAACGGCTCAAGTTTGTTAATATCATTTCCCTTTATAAACTATAATCACAATAAATGTGATGATGTGACGATATTTGAGACATTATTTGAAACTCATGTCATTGCACTTTGATAAATTATAATATTGTTGCTACTTTTTTAAATTAATTAATAAATAACTCTGAAACGAAAGGCTTATTCTCCTAACCGATTAATTAGTGGGTCCAACTGTTCTCCTTAGTAAAAGAATGAGTTTAAATTTTGTGATTAAGTTTTAGAAGTTTTTTCACATGATTTATATATAATGAAATGATTATCAATTTTATTGAATTTTTCGATTCTTTGTCATTAACAAGATCTTTTATTATTTGTCGTTATGGAAGAAATTTGATTAGTTTGAACAATCAATTAATTGTTTAAACAAGCCAAGTTATTTTGATTAATTTTCGATTTTCATACTATACATTAACTATGTTTTATGAAGAAATTTTTAAAAAATCTTATTAAAAAAATGTAATAAATAAGTATTTTTCTCATACAAAAAAAAAGAGGCGAAAAATGATTGTAATTCTCTCCGTGGTAACATCATAGATACATTTTTTTATAGTTAGTCTAAAATTAAAGATATAATTATGTACTCTCACTGTTAATAAAAAGAATTTTATTTATTAACCTTTCTTTCACATAAAAGAGTTTTTTATATTTTTTATTTTATTGATAGTAATATAAAACGACAAATATTCTTAAATTTGTTATCTTAATTTCATTATCATTTTATCGTACCAATCAAATAACTAATTAACTATTGTTTATAGGGTAAAGATATAATAAAACTATATCATTGGGCTATATTTGATTGTAAGGATTATTAATCACAAATCTGTTATTTATTTTTTAAAATAGACATGTGATTATTAATCTGAGATAATAAAATGACCTAAAATGAAGAAGTATTTAGTACCATGTCCAACTATATATTCAGAGTGGCTCAAATCCCAAAGCTTCAACATCCAACGACCTCAAATCAATCTAGACTTCAACATCTAACGATCTAAAATCATTTGAGGCTTCAACATCCGACGACCAAAAATTTATCTCTCAAAAATTCAAACTCACATCTATCATCTTACTCTCTCACTTCCCAAAAAATATCATTATTTGAACACACACACACTTAAAATAGCAAAAAGCACTTTTACACCACTGTGGTTTTAGTGTTTTAAGCAATTAGCCATTGTGCTTTTAAAATATTCAATTAGCCCACTGTACTTTTTAAAAATGTTCAATCAAGTCATTCCGTCCAATTTTTTGGACGGACGTCAAATAATTACACACGTGGCATTGAAAAAAAAACCAAAAAATCATTATTTCCTACGTGGCAACACAAAAAAAAGAAAAAAAAATAAACTCATTGATTATGTGGCAAAAAAATAATTAAAATAATAGCTCATTTCGTTCTCCTCATCATCATCACCACGCTTCCTATATTCCCCTGTTCAGATCATCCACATTCTTTGCATGCTGCAATTTCTTCCCTTCCTTTCATTGAATGGGATCTCATATGACCAAACAGAGCTCTCGAACTTACTATTAAATGGAGGTCGAAACTGGTGATTTTCAAGACTGGGAGGTGCTTCACAACTCGGATTCCGACTCAGATTAAGATATGAAGGGTTTGGAAAGGATCGAAGGTGACTCGAAGGAATTATTAGGTCAGATTACTTCTATTCTCGAGGACTATTCGTGACGGTGATGTAATTGAGGAGGGTTCTATTGAATCGGATAATCCGAATTGGGAGATTAGGGGAATTTTGGTCTGATTCTGGGAGTGATCGGTCTGATAATCGTAAATTTGGAGAAATTGAGAGTAGGAACGAATTGGGTTTTGTTGAAAATGCAAAAGGGCAAGTGGGTTCTGATAGGATTGAAGAAATTGTAGTAAGGGAATAGGGTAATTCTGAAACTGTAAAAGCCCAAGTCGGTTCAGATGGAATTGTAACTGAGAGTGAGAATTCAGGCAAATTGTGGAATGATTCCAGTGGAATCGAGGCCTTTGTGGAGAATATTGAGATGGGTGTTTGGGAAAAGGCCAATTTGCTTGATGAGGTGGCGGTTTCCGGCAAAAAGGAAGATGCCGATCAACCTATGTTGTTCAATGGCTGCTGCTGATTATTTTTATTATTTAGAATTAAAATAATTAAAAGAAAGGAAAAGAGATAAAGGAAAAGAAAAAATTAATGAGGTATTGATTGTATAAAACATACATATTATAAATATTATAATATTAATTTTTATTAATATTATAAATATTTAGGTAAAGAAAAAGAAAGAAAATAAAATATAAAAATATTTTTATTTTTAAAAATTTTATAAATATTTAAAAATATAAAAGTATTTTTATTTTTAAAATAAAACATACATATTATAAATATTATAATATTAATTTTTATTAATATTATAAATATTTAGGTAAAGAAAAAGATAGAAAATAACACATAAAAATATTTCTATTTTTAAAAATTTTATAAGTATTTTAAAACATAAAAGTATTTTTATTTTTATTTTTAAAATAAAACATACATATTATAAATATTATAATATTAATTTTTATTAATATTATACATATTATAAATATTTAGGTAAAGAAAAAGATAGAAAATAAAACATAAAAATATTTCTATTTTTAAAAATTTTATAAGTATTTTAAAACATAAAAGTATTTTTATTTTTAAAATAAAACATACATATTATAAATATTATAATATTAATTTTTATTAATATTATACATATTATAAATATTTAGGTAAAAAAAAGAAAGAAAATAAAAATAAAAATATTTTTAAAACCACAGTGGGCCAATTGTATTTTCTTTAAGTGCAGTGGCTCAATAGTATTAGGAATTTGGCTGACTGGCTTGCCACGTAGGAAATAACTTATTTTTCTTCTTTTTTTTCAAAAGCCACGTAGGAAAATCAGCCCACTTTTTTAACGTCCGTCTAGAAAATTGGACGGAATGGTTTGATTGAATATTTTTAAAAAGTACAGTGAGCTAATTGAATATTTTAAAAGCACAATGGCTAATTACTTAAAACACTATAAGCACAGTGGTGAAAAAGTGCTTTTTGCCCACTTAAAATGAATCAGTTTTATAAAAAAAATTAATCAACATTGAGAAAAGTGATACTTTAAAGTTAAAAGTAAATTTCTGTGAAACTTTGAAAGGGAGAGTTTTAACCCTTAATAGAAAATTTAAAGTACACAAGACAAAAATGTATAATAAACTCTAAAATGACTGAAAATAAATTCACGAAAGTAGCATAAATTTTTTTATTATTCTTAAAAATAAGGAATTATATTTAAATATAAGGAATTATGAAATTAGTGTAAAAGTAACATTTTTCATAACTTAACTTACTATAATGTAGGATGTATTCCAATGACGTACGTACAGTATCTAAGACAGTGAATTCAATCTTCCATTATTTCATAGCCTTCCTAAGTTAGACACACGGATAGATAGAACAAGTCACTCGAATTTTAAATTTAATTATAATTTTTTATTTTAATATTACAACGTAGCATAAAATTCTTAACCTTTTTAGTGCATCACATTGTCATTATTAATTTTTAATTAAAAAATATTATTTAAAATTTATCTTTAATTTTAAAATTTAAATTAAAAATGAAGAATTTTTTTTGCCAAACTACAACAAACTTTACACTACCCAATTTACTAACTTTCAATGTTAATATAAAATATTTGTGTGTTTATTATCTACACTAATTTATTTCTACCAAGTAATAATTAATTATTATTATTATAATAATTCAAATATCTTTGATATAATTATCATAAATTAATAAATATAGCATGTTGCCTGAAGGCACTTTATTATGTGTATTTAATTAAAAATTTCAATTGAAACTTTTGACTTGTTTGGTAACTGTGAAAGTAGAATAAACTAGCAAAAATTTGATTGAAAAGTTTTGAGTCTTTTCTTTTCCCCTTTTTAGTGGTTATGATTTTTTTGTTCAGTTTTCTTATTTTGATAAATGGATTTATGGGTGTTCTTTGTTTTTAAAACAATAAATAGAACTATATTGATTGTTGGGTGTAGTCATTATGTTGATTCTGACTTCTCAAGAAAGAATGAAAGAAACAAAATCACAGCTCAGAGTCAAAAGGTTGTGTTATACCTCCTTGGGTGGATGTTTGTTTTCTCTGGTGTTTCAAAGCATGAAAAAAATTTAAGCTTTTCTATATTGTTATTACTTCTATTGCTCATATTCTTAAGCTAACAAAATTTATGTTTGCTTGATATTTCTTATTTTACTGCTACTTCAATTATATCGAGTAATTGAGCCAGCTGGAATTTACCCATTTTTTTGAATTTGTTTGAATACATGTGATTTGAAATTGTAAATTCTTGTTGTTTTTCATCTTCTGTATTTTTTGATCTGGGTTGGAGGAGAACAATTATTTTTAAAATTCTTTGACTTGAGATTATATGCTTTTATTGACATATTCCTATTAGAGCCCTTGTCATTTTGCCTAAATGGTCAAAGTAAGACTACAAATTTACATTCCATCATCCTATTTTTTATTTCCCTTAATTGAAAAAGTTTTTTGTGGATGACCTCATCTGTTGACCTCACTGTGTGCTCTTGTGCCTTCCTTTTTATGGATGTATTTTTTCTTTGGCTATTTTAAAAAATTTTGTTTTTGCATGTCCTTTTATAGTTGTTTACCATTATTTGATTGATCTAATGAAGGAAGCTACATGGGTCATCCATATATATATGGATGAAAATTCATAAAGATTTAATCCTGCAATCTGTTACATTAACAAGTTATAAAATTGACCATATAACTTAACCATTAATCATTCGTCACCTTATTTGTTTGACCTCTCTCTCTCTCTTATTTGTCTTCGTTCTTCATTTTTAAATTTCGTTGTTGAGCTAATCCTAAATTTATATAACGACCTGCAATCAGTTTTTGTATCAAGTTACGGCTCTATGAAATTGTACACCCATCTACGTGCGATAAAAAAAAATTGTTATAACAAGCAAACAATAATTTTTAATTGTCAAGTTACTATTTAAAAAGTTACAATCAATCAAAAAGGCTTATAAATAATAAAAAATAAATCTTGAAATATAGTTAAACTTAGAGTCCGGATATTAAACTCACTCCTTATCCAACTCACCCGAACTCACCCCTCTTTCGCGAACCCGGCGTCGGTTCGATCATACAACCGTCGTCTATACTTTTAGCGACGGACAACATATAGCGTCGCTAAAAGTATAGACGACGGTTGTATGACCGAATCGTCGCCGGGTCCGTCGCTAAAGGGGGCGTGAGCTCAGGTGAGTTGAATAAGAGGTAAGCTTAAGATTCCGACTGGTTAAACTTAATTTAATTTTATGAAAATTTGACTATTAAAGTTGGATATTCTTTATTTATTCATTGAAATTTGTCTTCATAAGAATTTTCATTTAAATGCTTTGTAGAGTATGTATGAAAAGTGCGGGTGTTAAGAATTAATTTAGGCTTTTAATTTAGTATGTATCCATATTCAATGCTTCATTTTTTTGTGTTCATGATTTATTTTTATTTATTTTTAAATTATATAGTGCCTTCAGGCACGGGTTAGCACTAGTTATATTATAATAACTAACTAGTTGGTAGCTTGCACGAGCTAGATTGTATAATTTATTAAAATTACA
This sequence comes from Panax notoginseng, assembly GCA_016801055.1. Taxonomy (NCBI): domain Eukaryota; kingdom Viridiplantae; phylum Streptophyta; class Magnoliopsida; order Apiales; family Araliaceae; genus Panax; species Panax notoginseng. Next base: position 200,463,214 of record CM029014.1, read on the forward strand.
ATGAAAAAAGTATTTTTTTTTTTATAGCAAGTTTTTTTCATATAAATTTTTTAATACATTTTTACATGACATGAGAAACAAACTTTAATAAACAGTGAAAGCTTTTTCATATTGGTTTTTATTATTGGTAGGAAGGAATAACACCGATTAGAAAGTCGCTCTTCAACAACATTCAGTTGCTCAAACTCGATCAGTGACAAAAAGCTAGCTGAATCAGTGCCTTCCACACAGTCGACTGCAAGCCTCATTGATCCTCTGAGCATGTCAATTTTTGCATTAAGCAGGATCACGGTTAACCCTCTTTCATCAAGTCCACTAAACATAAGACGTCTTATCAATGTACAACCAAAGATGAAAAACTCAATTTTGTGCAACTATTAAAGGTTAAAATTTTTCTTGCCTATAAAATGAACAGCAGTTGTAAGTACAATTTCAAGCCAGTAAAATCTTACCCTTTAAAAAAAAAACTTGATATATTAAACAGTCTCTTAAGAACTATAAAGAAATAAAAATTTGAAAAAGTTAGCTATCTGAAAACCGTAAATGATAATCTTTTCATTTCGCTAAACTCACTGTCAGCCATCTAATTATATTTATAACACGAATTCATTACAAAATCTTTGCCATATCATCCACATATACCTCATACTTAGAGTCTTTATTCAACATATCAAAAGTTGTAAAGAAAATGAACAAATGAGGAGTCCACGTTAAACATCAAAAATCAATTGATCATGTTTATGTAAACTGAAATTCTCAATTTGGGATGCAGGGACTATCAGTTGAAATCTCTCCTAACAAAGCACCCCAAACTTAGAATAATTAACACAACATTAAAAGGAAATCAAAATAAAGACTGAATGACAATGCTTTCGAGTAACTTAAATAATAAACCATATCCTGATCATTTCTGGCTGTGAAGATAATCATATAAACTAATGTAAGTAATATGTTTTTTGCATGACATAAACATATCACTTACATATGTAAACATGTTGATTTTGTTTTAATATTATTTCCGCCTTTAATGCAATATACATTGTATTTTTATTAGAATATTAACTGGGGTTTAAAGATTTAATATTAGTCTTTCAAAGAAATAGTAAAGCCCTACCTAAAGAAAACCAAGATATCAGTCTATTCAGCATTTTTGTGAAGGACAAAAGTACCGAAAGGTCCAAACAGAGTACTACTCTCAAAGGCCAGAGCTATGAAGTATCACATTATAGAGAAAAGTTTGATCAACCACAATTACTGCCATGGATGGATAGATTAAGTCAACTCCTAAAACAAATGACTCACAAAAATAATTATACTAATTTTTTTAAAAAAAATACTCTATTCCAAAGTATATGATTACTTCTGACTTTTTAGAGTCTATTAAAGAGTTTTTTAAATTTAGAACGGAGGGAGTGGCTTACACTGGAAATTTCAATCTTTTGGTTATGGACTTCAAAATTATCAGGAAGCAAGAAGACTTAAGTTAATAGTAGATACCAGTCAAACTTGCAAACATTTTTCGCAATCTGAATATTGAGTAATGTTCTAGTCTTCAAGGTCGATCCACACAAACTTCAACATTGTCTATCTAAATTCCTTCCATGTCCACTCAGCATTGGGTTCCTGAGAAAGGGGAGCAAACATAACTTAGATGAAGTTCTTGTATTAAAAAACATGAGATTATTACTTCAAACTAAAATTTGTTAAACATACGAAATTATTTTACTGTTGATAAGAAACATAATTCAGAAATATAAATTTTGAACGCAAAATTCTTTAGTTTTTTCTGGAAATGCTATATTCCATATCTGCACTTGTAACACTAAAGCTCTTAAGTCTGATCACCTATCAAGCCACCATTAGCTTCAAAGACATTCTTGTCTTATACTTCTAAATGCAATACTAATCTCAAACAAATATTTAAAACTAATCATATAACTTTTAGCTATTTTATTTGAAGGATCTCGTTCATGTGTTACTTGACAGGCCTCTGAGGTATGGATTAGCTCAGTCATTATAGGACTATTATCTTTTAACGAATGCAGTAAGATAGTTGGGTAATTGGGAGTTCAATCAATAAATTTAAGACGTGCATTCTTGAACTGTGCAGACAACTTGGTGATAAACTTCCTAGTTTCTATAGCCATCTTAAAACCCAAAGTTCATAACTTCCTTTCACATATTGCAGACAAATAATTGAGATCCTATATCTTTCAATAAATTCAAATTCTGCACTACACAAAGACAAAGAAGATGGCACATGAATTTGATCTTTCATCACCAACAAAGAGAAAGTGGAACACTTGTCCAAAAAGAATATGCAGTATCTCTATAATGGTTGCATCATCATCAACTATAAATGGATTTCACTGTGTGTTTAGTATCACAAAGATATAAATGGATTTCACTGTGTGTTGTATTTGGCAAATGGGATTTCTCTATTTAGGCTAGGTGTTTCTCGAGTATGTAAACTTTAATCAAGCACCATCCTATTGGGTATTCTCCATATAAAGATACTTAGAGATGAGGCATATGCCAAATTTATCTACATCCACTTGCCTACTGTAAGTTTATTTCACAGTCGATAAAACAAAGGAATGACTAAAAATGTAAAAAATACAAATTCAGCCATTTTTATATGTAAAATGAAAACATAAATGAATCAAAAAATTTGGGTTTGGGTTGGAAATGCTTATTGGATGAAACCACGGTGTTGACTCCTATCCGTAGTTCTGAGCTATTGAGCTCTCTGCCCGAATAACCACTTTAGGAAGGGCAACCCTCATCTTCTCAAATGAGCTCTTATCTGAGTTACTAAGTTAGAGCTACACTTTTCCCCTCATTATATAGCAACTTAAGCAAATCAGTAACAGAATGCCACAAAATTAGAAAATCACCTCAATAATCCAGTCATAAATTAGTTACGGTCTATAAATTTTTAGACTTGGATTAATGACAAAAAAATATATGACCAACTAAATTTTACCCAGAAACAATTTGTTTTAGCATTCAAATTCAGATCACCCAATAAAGGAGAAAATGGTCTAATTCAAAAAAATATAAACATCTAAATATCAAAGAACAACAGACCCATGTATATAAAAAATACAAATTCAGCCATTTTTATATGTAAAATAAAAATATAAATGAATCAAAAAACCTGGGTTTGAGTTTGGGATTGGATTGGAAATGCTTACTGAAATGTATGTTCCATTTAGATTCTTCTAAAGGGAGTGCAAGAAAAGCCATTATGTGATGAACAAAATTGGGGGTAATACTCAATTAAATTAGGTACAAAACAACATATGAAAAACAACCCAATATCCGAAATCCATATGACAAATTGATACTACATTAAAGAGAGAGGAAATAGATAATAATCCATAAACAAAAATTATTAACATGATAATATGGTGTTAAATCGGAGAAATGAATACACAAACCTGCTGCACTGTTGACAAAACCTCTGCATCTGCTTCCCCACTAAGGCCTTAGTGGCTTTACTATGGACTTCACACACCTTGTGCCGCCTATGATAGTCTTTTGCAGTTGATAGATCCTCCTTGCAATTATTTACTTGACACATGGGATAGTTGCCACCACCAGGAGATCCAAATCTAACTCTCTTATTAGGCCTTGACACAGGCTCCTCAATAGAATTCACACGGCCACCACTGAGTTTCAGAAGGAGGCCTTCGTCGTCTTCCCCCCACAGGATTCTTCCATAAAATCCCTGAATTTGCTGCACCAGTTTCATCATCTCTACTCCTTCGTCTCAGATTGTAAAGATGTCGACGTTCCCGCACGTGTACATCCGATTCCAACGGCTTCGCCAAAAACCTCACGTTGTCAGAAAAAATATATTTTATTAGTGAATGTAGTAGGATAGTTGAATAATTGACAATTCAATCCATACATACAAAGCCTGTGGATTCCTGAGCTGCTCAGAGTCCTTCGACAACTTGATGACAAACTTCCAAGTCTATGTAGATCAGTAGATGTGTTAAAACCCAAACTACATAACTTCCCTTCTCATATTACTACCAAATAAGTGAGTCCCCATATCTTGAATAAATCCAAATACTAACTGGGGTTTAAAGATTTAATATTAGGCTAACAAAGCAGTTGGGATGGAGGGCCTATCAGTTGAGATCTCTCCTAACAAAGCAGACCAAACTTAAAATAATTAACACATAACATTATAAGGAAATCAAAGTAAAGGTTGAATGACAATGCTTTCGAGTAACTTCAACAATAAATCATACCCTGATCCGTTCTGGCTGTGAAGATAATCATATAAACAAATGTAAGTGATATGTTTTTTGCATGACATATCACTTGCATTTGTAAACATGTTGATTTTGTTATAATATTGCTTTCACCTTTAATGCGATATACATTGTATTTTTATCAAACCAGTAGTCTCTTAAATAAATCTTGCAAAGTTGAATATAGAGCTTAAGATATTTTATTCACAAACATTTAAGGTTTAATAACTAAATCTAATTGTCAATAATTTAACATAATAGAGTTTATACTTGGATACTATTACAAAAATTTGGACAGAATTTAATAGTACACAGTTGGCATATTGATACAACACGTTCAATATTTAACTTTTGCAGAAATATACCTTAATTTGATCGTTTGTGGAGGCATGTAGCTCAGTTCCATATATATTTTGTTTAACTCAGATATAGCTAATTCTGCTTCATCGTTTGATTTGAATACGACCAGAGCTTGACATGTTAGTAAAAAATAATCAGTTGGATAATAATTATGGTATAAACAGGATGTCCACTGGTAGAAAATGAAAAGGCTACAATGAGATATTATACCATTGCGTGAGTTACACAAAGTGATGCGCTGTATTATCTTTGCACTGACCTTTTTCTGGAGTGCAAAGCCAAACTATGTCCTGGGAAGTTCTTAATCAAAAAACTTAAAAAAATAAACTCTTCAAAATCATTTCACAAATTAGTAATTCTTAAAGTTATAATACAGGTTTGTTAAGTTGGATCATGCCAAACCCAAAAAGGTACAACTTTGAGATAAGAAATCCGAGGGTTTATAGAGAGAAACTCACAATTCAAAGGCAATTGCAAATTGATGGCGTAGAAATAATTAATTTTCCGGCCACAACACGTCGTTGTGAGTGACGAATTTCTTCTTCTGACCCGCAACTCCTTACACTACACACTCCTAAATTTCAGCTGCAGCAAAAGAAACAAATCAAACTAATCAAGACAATTAAAATTTAGCTCACATAATTTTGCATAATAATAATAATAATAAGCCCCAAATTCAGTGCTCCATCTTCTGAACCTCAATATGATATAAAGCGATTTTGCTCAGCCAAATATCGCCAATTAGGGCTTCTTTAGAGGAATTGGAGTAGTGAAAATATAAGCTAAGATCGGTAGGTGAGGCGTAGAAGAGGATTTGTTAATTTGGGACTTATAGGTTTGTGATAATGGGTTTTGAAGAGATCTGATACTTGAAACAAAGGACGGAAAGAATCGAAAAAACCGGAAAAGGAATCGACTGAAATTGGAAGAAGAGGAGGATGAAGAGGAAGATGAGAAATCTGAAAAGAGATGAAGAGAAACGTAAAAGTAACCGATGGGCTTTGGAATTCAGAATACGATATTTAAGCCATCTGAAAGAATTGCGAAAGCGAATCGATGTATTTAATTCTAATCGACTTTCCTCACCTAATTTTCAAATTGATTGAGTTCACTCGCGTTGAATTTCAAATCGAAAGGCAACTAATTTATAAATTAAGTGAGTTGACTCACCCATTTCTCAAATCAAAAGTATCGCATTTACTTTTTTTATTAGACTTAGCAAACTTGACCCAAGTCCGCCCGCCCGCCACGGGCTGGGCTATGGGCTGCAATTTTCTAGCCCAAGAAAAGTTGGGCTATTTTGGCCCGGACCATGATGGCCCGGCCCGCGGGCGGCCCGGCCCGCAGACCGTAACTTTTTTTTTTTAACAAAATGTTGCTACTTGTGGGACTTGAACACAAGACTTGTAAATAAATAAATAAGACTTCAAACCAACTGAGTTACAACAATTGTTTATTTTTAATGCAATCTTTAATATATTGTTTCTTTACTTTTGTTCAAATTTACTATTCTTAAAAAGTAAACTTAAATCGTGCATTTATAATATAAAACTAAACAATTAATGCTTACTTAAATCGTACATTTATAATAAGTAAAACTTAAATAATACACTTTATTTATATAATTATTTATATAAATAAAGTGTATTATTTTAGTAATATATAATTATGTAAAATAACATATAATTGCACAGCAATATTAAATTAACAATTTATTATTTTAAAAGCATACAAAAAACATAATCTTAATATTCATACATATAGTTTTTTATTTTTATAAAATAGCGTGAGTGTCTTTGTAAGACCCCAACTTATTAATGAATAAAATCAAATTTTCTCTAAATATTATTGTGAATAATAAGGGGTTAATTTGATATAATACTTTGGTTATGGGTAAAATATGCAAATTTTGCAAAATAAGCAAGTGGTTATAAAATATTCATTTTGTCGGGGAATATTCATTTGGTCGTGGAATATTCTTGCTGTCGGGGAATATTCGTACGACGGCGCAGCCTTGTGTGGGCCCCATAACGGAAAGCGATTGTAAGACCCCAACTTATTAATGAATAAAATCAAATTTTTTCTAAATATTATTGTGAATAATAAGGGGTTAATTTGATATAATACTTTGGTTATGGGTGAAATGTGCAAATTTTGCAAAATAAGCAAGTGGTTATAAAATATTTATTTTGGTCGGTGAATATTCGGTTGGTCGTGGAATATTCTTGCTGTCGGGGAATATTCGTACGACGACGCAGCCTTGTGTGGGCCCCATAACGGAAAGCGATTGGATGAAGAAAACGACAAGTATAAGTTGTTGTTACCGTTAATACTGTTGGAATACCCGTGGTTAAAAATACAGTAATAACGCGTGGTTGCATAGTAGCACACGGATTGCACAGTATAGTTGAATTATTGATTCGTACGTAAGAAGGCACTACTCAATAATTGTTACAGTAGTTATTATTCAATATTTTATTTTATTGATTCAATAATTGCTGCGTTGATATTTTATATTATTGTTGTTTCAATAATTGTTGCTGCACAGTATTTTCATTTATCAGATCAATAATTCATATTATTTGAATAATATTATTAGATAACATTATTGGCAATGTCTAGAAAGTTCTGTCTAAGGAGAGGTTTGGTCATCTAATTGCGCGCCAGTAAGGAGAAATCCTTATTGGAAAGCCCCCTCTTTCCTGGGAACGGCCTGGTTGTCATAAATGTGATTCTGTAATATTATTTGTGAATAATTAATTATTGATTCATATGATAAGGAAATATTTATTTTATGTGGATATAAATGAGGGATATATTTTTGTGGTTAAAAATGAAGGAGTTAATGTTGAGGTTTTTATCAGTATTTTTGTCGGAATGGAGGTATTAAAAATCAGGGTTTTTGAGATATTTTGCGGGGGTTATAATTTTTAATCCGACCGTTGGATCGTGGTAATTTTTGGATATGTTATACATATATAAGTTGAGTATATGTCCACAAATTTTGAACCGTTAAAAATGAACGTATGATTTATTACGAATTTTACATGATGACTGGTTCAGAAATTGTTGAATTTTCGGAGTTTATCATTTTGGTGGAAAATTCTAGAATTGGTGGGCCCCACTTGTGGTTGGTGAAGAAATGTGCTGAATTATATTTCAAATGTGGTGGGTGGGAATAGTAGCAGGTAAAGCCATCAGGTTGCAGGTCAAACCTACCAAAATTTTCCTATAAATAGAGGGCTAAGTTAGAATTGAAAATCACACCAGAAACAAGTTTTCTCTCTTTCTCTCTCTAGATTATTGAGTGTATTTTGTGAGTATTTAGATACTTTGAGAGTTTCTATTCATCAGAGCAAGTTTCTTTCAGCCTTATACCGGTATTCCGACCAGAAGTACTGATATTTTGAGGTAAGGGATATTATTTTCTTCTTAATGATATTATTTTCTTCAATATCATTATGCTGAAATATTGATATGAGTTTTTATCAAATTTGGAACTTTTTGTGTCGGGGGTTACTATTCACGTATACGGCACTATTCACGTATACGGCACTATTCACGAATACGGCACTATTCACCGAAAAATAAGATTTTTCCTTTTTGTCCAAGATGTCTATTATGGTTACTATCTTTGATTGTATCCATGTTTTGATCTTTATTTTTGAATTCTGCTTCACAATTGATTATTATGAAGTATTATTGATCTTGGATAAACTGTTATACGAATCCCTAATATTTGTCCTTCTATTTTACTGGATTCGTTTTCTTTAAAATATTTTTCATCATCCTCAGTCCTAAATGATGATACTACTGAATATCTTTGGCCTGTAGTATAAAGATGAATGATTAACTGATAAATATCTTTGGCCCGTAGTGCAAAGATGAACATGTGTTGAGATGAACATGACCGACTGGTGATACAAATGAATATCTTTGGCCTGTAGTGCAAAGATGAATATTTGGTTAAAGATGATTATTAATCGATGTTACAGGGATAAAATATTGATGATGGACTTTTAAATCTTAGAAGATAGTAGAATTCATTCTCTACTTGACTCTTCTAATGGTTTGTTATTTCCGCTGCAATTGTTGATCTAAAACTTGTTGTCGATTATATTCTATCAGATTTTTCCCTGTTGAAGACTAACGATAATTTGTTGTATATTATCTTAGTCATAATATTCTTTACTGGGCTAGTTGAGCTCACCCTTTTCCTTTTTGTTCCATTTTTCTTCTCAGGAGGTGAGAACATAGCAGGATCTAGTCGGGGTATGGAGTGATGGTTCTAGAAAGATGTATTAGTAGTCCTCACTATTTCTGTAAAATAGTGTTTGAATAATTGTAATGAGGATTTATTTGAGTGTGGATATTGTCTAGAAGACAATATTTGTATTTAAACTCACAGTATGTGTTGTCGTATTTTGCACGACATTTGTATTATTGAAGTTGTAGTTTGCTTTCTGTACCATGTATTTGGCGACTCAGAATGGGTGTTGTATACCTATTTTGGGGGCGTCACAGTTGGTATCAAAGCTTAGGGATATGATCCCTGGCTGAGATGTGAGACAAGAACTAGGAGGGGAGAGACGGGGAATTCCTTCGCTAGTATGACCTGACTAAGTTTATTTGGTGTTTATTTGGTCGGTCAGAGTATAGGGATAATATATGACATGACTATTAACCCTTGTTTTATGGCAGTATTTAAGAATGGCAGCTGAGAACGTTAATAATGGAGTAAATCAGACCGTGGAGACACCTTTGATCACTACCCAGGGAACGTGCAACAGGAAGGCAATATTCCTCCTGTAAACAACGTTACCGAGCAAACGATGAATGATGGAATGTTTAGGAGCTTTTTGCAGTTCATGCAAAATCAGACGAGGGAGACTCGTGTGCAGAATACGGGTGGAAATGATAACAACGCGCGTTTGTCACAGCTAAGCAGTTCAAAGAATTGGGACCACCAGAATTTAAGGGAAAGCCGGATCCGATCATGGCGGAAACGTGGGTCAAGCAAATTACCAAGATATTTGATGTCTTGGGATGCACGGAGGAACAGAAGGTTCCATTCGCCACATTTATGTTCCGCGGTGAGGCAGACTACTGGTGGGAGTCTGTGAAGCGTACCCAGCCTGACGCACTCAACATGTCCTGGGAAACATTTCAAAAACTGTTCAATGACAAGTACTTTCCTGAAAGTATTCGTCATATGAAGGAGGTTGAGTTTATTAGACTGGAACAAAACAACATGACGGTGTCCCAGTACGAGGCGAAGTTTGCAGAGTTATCCAGGTTTGCACCTCATTTGGTCGAAAATGAGGAACGAATGACGCGGATGTTTCTGAGAGGTTTAAAACCTGAGATTCGTCAATACCTTATCTCTCATAAATTTTCTCTGTATTCAGATGTTGTAAACAGGGCTCAATTATTAGAGCGAGATAATGAGTATGTTCAACCGAGGGACCACAACCAGGGTCATACCGGTGGCGGCAGTCATCGAAGCAATGAAACCAGAGGGAAGGAAAGCATTCGGACAAAAGCGGTAACCACTCGGGTGGTCATCGTGGCCATGATAATAGGAGAGGTGAGTCAAGTGAAATTTCAAGAAGAGAAGATTTAACAATGACAGGAAGATGTCGATAGCAGCACCAGCACCAGGAACAAATTCTAGGGGAGGAGAACGACCGCCAGTTAGATGTTACAGATGCGGAAAGGAGGGACATATAAGCCCAAACTGCCCACAACATTCAAGGTATGTTATAACTGTGGAAAGGAGGGTCATATAGCTCGAGAGTGTTCTGTAGTAAAACCAAGTTCAGCGGGGATGGTGACTCCAAAAGTTATCCCGAATAAGTCGAAATCAGCGGTTCCTGGAAGGGCGTTTGTCGTTACTGGCCAAAACGCGAGAAACCCGAACGAGGTGATCACGGGTAAGCTAATCTTGAATTCTTGCGAAGTTTATACTTTACTAGATACCGGTTCTACCCATTCTTTTATCTCTCCTGCTTGTGCTAAACGTTTAAACTTGACTCCGGAGAAATTGGACTTTAACTATCTGTGGAAACTCCGTTAGGAGAAACTTTCGTTACATCCACTATTTATAAATCTTGTTTGATCCAAGTTGGCACCATCACATTACCTGTTGACCTTATCTCTTTAAAGATACTTGCTTTTGATGTGATTTTAGGAATCGATTGGTTAACTACTCATCATGCAAATTGATTGCTTTTCGTAAGGTTGTTAGTTTTCATATTCCTAAGCAACCTGTTATTCAAATTCAAGCAACCAAACCATTGAAGTCAAACTCTTTCATATCAAGCCGTAAAGTCATTCGTTTATTGAAAAACGGATGTCAAGCTTTCTTAGCTATGTTATGGACTTGAACAAAAATACGTCAGATGTGAATGATATTTCTATTGTTAGTAAAATTTTTGACGTATTTCCTGAAGAATTTCCTGGCTTAACCCAGAGCGTGATATTGAATTTTTGTATTGATCTTCAACCCGATACAAAACTCATTTCTAAAATCTTATATCGAATGACTCCTATTGAACTTCGGGAGTTAAAAAACCTAACTATAGAAGTTGATAACCGAGCCTTTATCTGTGACTTCCTTTATGGAATGCACTGAATCCAGACTCTCCGTAGGGGACGCCATATTCGTGCGGTAGTAAACTGATAGGTGTCATTGTGACGTGCTATCGAAGTTGGGATATGAGTCACAGTTGAGAGCAATCTAAGTAGGTAATCGAAGTACGTAGCTTTCTAGGCTTAGCTGGTTATTATCGGAGATTTGTGGAAGGATTTTCTCGAATCGCTACTCCGTTAACTCAGCTGACTCGGAAAGATACAAAATTCGTATGGAGTGAGGAATGCGAGAAGAGTTTCCAAGAACTCAAGAGGAGACTCATTTCGGCACCTGTTTTGACAATACCATCTGGTTTGGATGGATTTGTTATCTACAGCGATGCTTCAGGCAAAGGGTTAGGATGTGTTCTCATGCAACATGGGAAAGTCATAGCCTATGCCTCACGACAACTCAAAGAATATGAGAGGAATTATCCTACTCATGATTTGGAGTTGGCAGCAGTCGTTTTTGCGTTGAAGATCTGGAGACACTACCTGTATGGGGAGAAAGTGGAGATCTATACAGATCATAAAAGCCTCAAATATTTCTTCACCCAAAAGGAACTCAACATGCGGCAACGACGTTGGCTTGAGCTGTTGAAAGATTACGATCATACCATCCAATACCATCCTGGAAAAGCAAACGTAGTAGCTGACGCATTGAGTAGAAGATCATATGCGGGTACGAGTGCAATGTTTTTAACACAAAGGCCCATTTTGTATGACTTGCAAAGGATGGAGATAGAGATGAAGGCTCCAAGTACCCACATGATGATATCAAATATACGAGTAGAACCGACTTTAATCGATAAAGTTAAAGCTGCTCAAGCTACGGATATAGAGCTGATGCGTATGAAGAAGAAAGTGCAAGAAGGTGCTATTCCAGAAGCAAGAATCGATGAAGAAGGAATACTTCGAGTCAACTCCAGACTTTGTGTTCCTAACGATTTTGACTTGAAGCATAGAATAATGATGGAGGCACACAACACACCGTTTGCAATCCATCCTGGGAGTACCAAAATGTATCACGATCTTCGACATACATTTTGGTGGAGCAATATGAAAAGAGAGATCGCGGAGTTTATCTCGAGGTGTTTAACTTGTCAACGTGTAAAGGCGGAGCATCAAGTGCCAAAGGGTCCATTGCAACCACTTGAGATCCCGAAATGGAAGTGGGAACACATTACTATGGATTTTGTTACAGGTCTTCCCAAGGTTTCTCAAGGCATAGATGCGATTTGGGTTATTGTTGATAGATTAACCAAGTCCGCTCATTTCTTGCCGATACGTGAGACTTATTCCCTTGAACGTCTTGCTAGTATGTACGTGAACGAGATTGTGAGATTGCATGGCATGCCAGTATCCATAGTTTCGGATCGTGACCCAAGATTCACTTCACGATTTTGGGTTAGCTTGCAGAAAGCTATGGGCACGGATTTACGATTCAGTTCAGCATACCATCCTCAAACGGACGGACAATCAGAGAGGACTATTCAAACTCTTGAAGATCTATTAAGACTTTGTGTCTTAGATCTCAAAGGGAGTTGGGATAAGTACCTACCATTGGTGGAATTCTCCTACAACAACAGTTATCAGGCGAGCATAGGTATGGCTCCATTTGAGGCGTTGTATGGAAGAAAATGTCGTTCTCCAGTATGCTGGGACGAGGTGGGTGAAGCAACATTGTTGGGACCAGAATTGGTACGCATTACTACAGAGAAGATCCAAACGATTCGACAACGTATACAAACGGCACAGGATCGACAAAAGAGTTATGCGGATCTTCATCGGAAGGACGTGGAATTTAATATTGGGGATCATGTATTGTTACGTGTTGCACCATGGAAGGGAGTTACAAGATTTGGGAAGAGAGGAAAGCTCAATCCAAGATTTGTTGGTCCATTTGAGATTCTTGAGCGAATAGGAAATGTGGCATATAGACTCGCATTACCTCCAAGCATGTCTCGTGTTCATAATGTTTTTCACATATCTATGCTTCGTAAATATGTTAAAGACCCGAACCACATTATTGAGTTAGAACCAGACGAGATAGCTGAAGATTTAACGTACGAGGAGGTACCTGTTAAGATCTTGGATAGGAAAGAGCATGTCCTACGCACGAAGGTTATACCACAAGTTAAGGTTTTGTGGAGAAACCATGCTATTGAAGAAATGACCTGGGAGTTGGAATCAGAAATGAAAGCGAGGTATCCTCACCTTTTTGAAACATCAGGTACGTACGTCAATTTCGAGGACGAAATTTCATAAGGAGGGGAGGTTGTAAGACCCCAACTTATTAATGAATAAAATCAAATTTTCTCTAAATATTATTGTGAATAATAAGGGGTTAATTTGATATAATACTTTGGTTATGGGTGAAATGTGCAAATTTTGCAAAATAAGCAAGTGGTTATAAAATATTTATTTTTGGTCGGTTAATATTCGGTTGGTCGTGGAATATTCTTGCTGTCGGGGAATATTCGTACGACGACGCAGCCTTGTGTGGGCCCCATAACGGAAAGCGATTGGATGAAGAAAACGACAAGTATAAGTTGTTGTTACCGTTAATACTGTTGAATACCCGTGGTTAAAAATACAGTAAAAACGCGTGGTTGCATAGTAGCACACGGATTGCACAGTATAGTTGAATTATTGATTCTTACGTAAGAAGGCACTACTCAATAATTGTTACAGTAGTTATTATTCAATATTTTATTTTATTGATTCAATAATTGCTGCGTTGATATTTTATATTATTGTTGTTTCAATAATTGTTGCTGCACAGTATTTTCATTTATCAGATCAATAATTCATATTATTTGAATAATATTATTAGATAACATTATTGGCAATGTCTAGAAAGTTCTGTCTAAGGAGAGGTTTGGTCATCTAATTGCGCGCCAGTAAGGAGAAATCCTTATTGGAAAGCCCCCTCTTTCCTGGGAACGGCCTGGTTGTCATAAATGTGATTCTGTAATATTATTTGTGAATAATTAATTATTGATTCATATGATAAGGAAATATTTATTTTATGTGGATATAAATGAGGGATATATTTTTGTGGTTAAAAATGAAGGAGTTAATGTTGAGGTTTTTGTCAGTATTTTTGTCGGAATGGAGGTATTAAAAATCAGGGTTTTTGAGATAGTTTGCGGGGTTATAATTTTTAATCCGACCGTTGGATCGTGGTAATTTTTGGATATGTTATACATATATAAGTTGAGTATATGTCCACAAATTTTGAACCGTTAAAAATGAACGTATGATTTATTACGAATTTTACAAGATGACTGGTTCAGAAATTGTTGAATTTTCGGAGTTTATCATTTTGGTGGAAAATTCTAGAATTGGTGGGCCCCACTTGTGGTTGGTGAAGAAATGTGCTGAATTATATTTCAAATGTGGTAGGTGGGAATAGTAGCAGGTAAAGCCATCAGGTTGCAGGTCAAACCTACCAAAATTTTCCTATAAATAGAGGGCTAAGTTAGAATTGAAAATCACACCAGAAACAAGTTTTCTCTCTTTCTCTCTCTAGATTATTGAGTGTATTTTGTGAGTATTTAGATACTTTGAGAGTTTCTATTCATCAGAGCAAGTTTCTTTCAGCCTTATACCGGTATTCCGACCAGAAGTACTGATATTTTGAGGTAAGGGATATTATTTTCTTCTTAAATGATATTATTTTCTTCAATATCATTATGCTGAAATATTGATATGAGTTTTTATCAAATTTGGAACTTTTTGTGTCGGGGGTTACTATTCACGTATACGGCACTATTCACGTATACGGCACTATTCACGAATACGGCACTATTCACCGAAAAATAAAATTTTTCCTTTTTGTCCAAGATGTCTATTATGGTTACTATCTTTGATTGTATCCATGTTTTGATCTTTATTTTTGAATTCTGCTTCACAATTGATTATTATGAAGTATTATTGATCTTGGATAAACTGTTATACGAATCCCTAATATTTGTCCTTCTGTCTCTGGATTCGTTTTCTTTAAAATATTTTTCATCATCCTCAGTCCTAAATGATGATATTACTGAATATCTTTGGCCTGTAGTATAAAGATGAATGATTACTGATAAATATCTTTGGCCCGTAGTGCAAAGATGAACAGGTGTTGAGATGAACATGACCGACTGGTGATACAAATGAATATCTTTGGCCTGTAGTGCAAAGATGAATATTTGGTTAAAGATGATTATTAATTGATGTTACAGGGATAAAATATTGATGATGGACTTTTAAATCTTAGAAGATAGTAGAATTCTTTCTCTACTTGACTCTTCTAATGGTTTGTTGTTTCCGCTGCAGTTGTTGATCTAAAACTTGTTGTCGATTATATTCTATCAGATTTTTCCCTGTTGAAGACTAACGATAATTTGTTGTATATTATCTTAGTCATAATATTCTTTACTGGGCTAGTTGAGCTCACCCTTTTCCTTTTTGTTCCATTTTTCTTCTCAGGAGGTGAGAACATAGCAGGATCTAGTCGGGGTATGGAGTGATGGTTCTAGAAAGATGTATTAGTAGTCCTCACTATTTCTGTAAAATAGTGTTTGAATAATTGTAATGAGGATTTATTTGAGTGTGGATATTGTCTAGAAGACAATATTTGTATTTAAACTCACAGTATGTGTTGTCGTATTTTGCACGACATTTGTATTATTGAAGTTGTAGTTTACTTTCTGTACCATGTATTTGGCGACTCAGAATGGGTGTTGTATACCTATTTTGGGGGCGTCACAGCGATTGGATGAAGAAAACGACAAGTATAAGTTGTTTATAAATAACGGCGTAGTTGTTACCGTTAATACTGTTGGAATACCCGGTGGTTAAAATACAGTAGCACACGGTATTGCACCAATTATTGATTCTTACATAAGAAGGCACTACTCAATAATGTTACAGAGTATTACTGTTCAATATTTTATTTTTATTGATTCAATAATTGTTGCGTTGATATTTTATATTATTGTTATTTCAATAATTGTTGCTGCACAGTATTTTTCATTATCAGATCAATAATTCATATTATTTGAATAATATTATTAGATAACATTATTGACAATGTCTAGAAAGTTCTGTCTAAGGAGAGGTTTGGTCATCTAATTACGCGCCAGTAAGGAGAAATCCTTATTGAAAGTCCCCTCTTTCCTGGGAACGGTCTGGTTGTCATAAATGTGATTCTGTAATATTATTTATGAATAATTAATTATTGATTCATATGATAAGGAAATATTTATTTTATGTGGATATAAATGAGGGATATATTTTTGTGGTTAAAAATGAAGGAGTTAATGTTGAGATTTTTATCAGTATTTTTGTCGGAATGGAGGTATTAAAAATCAGGGTTTTTGAGATATTTTGTGGGTTATAATTTTTAATCCGACCGTTGGATCGTGGTAATTTTTGGATATGTTATACATATATAAGTTGAGTATATGTCCACAAATTTTGAACCGTTAAAAATGAACTATGATTTATTATGAATTTTACGAGATGACTGGTTCAGAAATTGATGAATTTTCGGAGTTTAATCATTTTGATGAAAATTCTAGAATTGGTGGGCCCCACTCTTGGTTGGTGAAGAAATGTGCTGAGATTTTTTATTCAAATGTGGTGGGTAGGAATAGTAGCAGGTAAAGCCATCAGGTTGCAGGTTAAGTCTGCTTCGGCGTGCTAACATTTTCCTATAAATAGAGGGCTAAGTTAGAATTGAAAATCACACCAGAAACAAGTTTTCTCTCTCTTTCTCTCTCTAGATTATTGAGTGTATTTTGTGAGTATTTAGATACTTTGAGAGTTTCTATTCATCAGAGCAAGTTTCTTTCAGCCTTATACCGGTATTCCGACCAGAAGTACTGATATCTTGAGGTAAGGGATATTATTTTCTTCTTAATGATATTATTTCTTCAATATCATTATGCTGAAATATTGATATGATTTTTTATCAAATTTGGAACTTTTTGTGCCGGGATTACTATTCACATATACGACACTATTCACGTATACGGTACTATTCACGAATACGGCACTATTCACCGAAAAATAAGATTTTTCCTTTTTGTCCAAGATGTCTATTATGGTTACTATCTTTGATTGTATCCATGTTTTGATCTTTATTTTTGAATTCTGCTTCACAATTGATTATTATAAGTATTATTGATCTTGGATAAACTGTTATACGAATCCCTAATATTTGTCCTTCTATTTTACTGGATTCGTTTTCTTTAAATATTTTTCATCATCCTCAGTCCTAAATGATGAATTAACTGAATATCTTTGGCCTGTAGTATAAAGATGAATGATTAACTGATAAATATCTTTGGCCCGTAGTGCAAAGATGAACATGTGTTGAGATGAACATGACCGACTGGTGATACAAATGAATATCTTTGGCCTGTAGTGCAAAGATGAATATTTGGTTAAAGATGATTATTAATCGATGTTACAGGGATAAAATATTGATGATGGACTTTTAAATCTTAGAAGATAGTAGAATTCATTCTCTACTTGACTCTTCTAATGGTTTGTTATTTCCGCTGCAATTGTTGATCTAAAACTTGTTGTCGATTATATTCTATCAGATTTTTTCCCTGTTGAAGACTAACGATAATTTGTTGTATATTATCTTAGTCATAATATTCTTTACTGGGCTAGTTGAGCTCACCCTTTTCCTTTTTGTTCCATTTTTCTCTCAGGAGGTGAGAATGTAGCAGGATCTAGTCGGGTATGGAGTGATGATTCTAGAAAGATTTTTTAGCAGTCCTCACTATTTCTGTAAAATAGTGTTTGAATAATTGTAATGAGGATTTATTTGTGCATGGATATTGTCCAGAAGACAATATTTGTATTTAAACTCACAGTATGGGTTGTCGTATTTTGCACGACAATTGTATTATTGAAGTAGTAGTTTGCTTTATGTACCATGTATTTGGCGACTCAAAATGGGTGTTGTATACCTATTTTGGGGGCGTCACAGTCTTTATAATATAGTATTATATTTTATTTCATGTATTTATTAGTGTATAACAGTATCACTTTAAGATTATGTCATAATTTTTCTTTATGTCGCTATAAATTTGATTTTATTGTAATTTTATTATTCTTAATTAATAATACTAATTTATAATAATATTAAAATTTTAATTGATTGAGATGTGTAGTAAATAATTTCAAAGTATAAAACTATTAAACTAACAATTATTAGTTTAAGTTAGATAATATAATTATAAAAATTTAAAATTATCTATATATTAGTATTAATTACAGTATTTATTATTTTTAAAAGTTAAATAAATTATATTAATTTAAAGAATCATATTGTAGTAAATTTGGAAAGTAAATCAATTATTATCCCTTAATTATGCATTCCCCCTACTTATTTGGAAAGTAAATCAATCATTATCCCAAATCATGCCTTTAGAATAATATCTAAAATTATAATACTATTAAATTTTAATTGATTGAGATATGTAGTTAATTTAAGTAATTAGAATTATTATTTATTATTTTTAATATTTATTATTATTACTGTTTTTGGTGTATCAAGATTTTGCAAAAAAAAAAAAGGAAAAAGCCCGCGGGCCGGCTCGGCCCGCCCAACCCGGGCCACGGGCTTAAGAAATCTGGCCCGCCAAAACCCGGGCCTTTTCGGCTCGGCCCGCCCTCGGCCCGGCCCGGCCCGCCCGTTTGCCAGGTCTACTTTTTATATATAAGGTATTGATTACTCCTTGAATTAGCAAGTGTCTTCCCACCATATCAGTAATTCCGTTCACGAACACAATGTCGTACTAACGGCACGGGACCTAATATATATACAGTGATTACACCTCAAACCCACAATAATAATTATTTCTCTTAACAACAAAATAAGTTTAATAATTATCTTTTGAATATAATCTCACAGTCTTCTTTTCCAAATTTTCCTTTTTATCCCACAGTCTTTCTTCCTCCTCTTCGTTTCTTATTGCCCTAAAATTATTTCCCCTCTTTTTGCTTCTTTTCCTTTTTTTTGTTAGTTACATAGTACAACGCTAGGTAAGACATTATGTAAGACCCCAATTTTTTATGAATAAAATTTAATTTTATTTATATATATTATTCTAAATAGTAAGGTGTTGATTTGATAAATGTTATACTTGTGGGTGATATGTGTAAATTATATAAAATAAACAGTTGTCGAAAAATATTCGTTTTGTTGGGAAATATTTTTTCTGTTGGAAATATTATATTCGATAAAGTACGACGGTGCCGAAATAACCAATCATTGATGGGTCTCACAACGGAATAACTGTCGAATATAAAAGCGATAGAAATAACCTTTTAAAATTGACGTTAAAACTTTTACTGATTAAACTGTTGAAATACTCAGTGATAAAAATGCAATAATACGTGTTATTACATAGTAGTACACGGTATTGCACAGTAACACACGATATTACACAGTATCTCTAATTATTAATTTTTACGTAAGAAGTCACTCAGTATTTCATTCAATAATTGTCACAGTAATTGCTGCATAGTATCTCATATTATTAATTCAATAATTGTTACAGTAACATCTGCACAATATTTTATATTCTTAAATCAATAATTGTCACGACATAGTAACTCATATTATTGAAATAATATTATTAGTTATAAAGTTCTGTCGAAGAGAGGGGTTAAGTTATCTAATTGCGCGCCAGTAAGTAGAAATTCTTATCGGAAAGTCCCTCTTTCTTGGAAACGATCTGGTTGTCAATATTGTGAGTTATGATATTAATGATGAATAATTGTTGAAAGATTGTGTTTATTAAAGATAAATATACTAATCGATAAATGGTATATATTAATTTGTTCAATTTGTGATATAAATAGATGAGTTTAATGTAAGTTGACATATTATTTTATGGACCCCCACTTACCCATTTTTCAAATCGTCGACAAAAAGTATTTTTTTGTTTTTATTTTAGTATTAAAATAATACATAAAACTTTTTATATAAAATAGAAACTTTTATAAAGTGGTCTGTTTTATTAGAATACTAGTGCTAACTCGTGCCTGAAGGCACTGTATAATTCAAAAATAAATAAAAATAAATTATGAACACAAAAAAATGAAGCACTGAATATGGACACATGTAAGACCCCAGCTTATTAATGAATAAAATCAAATTTTCTCTAAATATTATTGTGAATAATAAGGGGTTAATTTGATATAATACTTTGGTTAGGGGTGAAATGTGTAAATTTTGTAAAATAAGCAAGTGGTTATAAAATATTCATTTTGTCGGGAATATTCGTTTGGTCGTGGAATATTCTTCCTGTCGGGGAATATTCATACGACGACGCAGTCTTGTGTGGGTCCCATAACGGAAAGCGATTGGATGAAGAAAACGACAAGTATAAGTTGTTTATAAATAACGGCGTAGTTATTACCGTTAATAATGTTGGAATATCCGGTGGTTAAAATATAGTAGCACACGGTATTGCACCAATTATTGATTCTTACGTAAGAAGGCACTACTCAATAATTGTTACAGTAGTTATTATTCAATATTTTATTTTATTGATTCAATAATTGCTGCATTGATATTTTATATTATTGTTGTTTCAATAATTGTTGCTGCACAGTATTTTCCTTTATCAGATCAATAATTCATATTAT
Source organism: Panax notoginseng (assembly GCA_016801055.1). Classification (NCBI taxonomy): domain Eukaryota; kingdom Viridiplantae; phylum Streptophyta; class Magnoliopsida; order Apiales; family Araliaceae; genus Panax; species Panax notoginseng. Next base: position 200,484,135 of record CM029014.1, read on the forward strand.
TTGAATAATATTATTAGATAACATTATTGGCAATGTCTAGAAAGTTCTATCTAAGGAGAGGTTTGGTCATCTAATTGCGCGCCAGTAAGGAGAAATCCTTATTGAAAAGGCCCCTCTTTCCTGGGAACGGCCTGGTTGTCATAAATGTGATTCTGTAATATTATTTGTGAATAATTAATTATTGATTCTTATGATAAGAAAATATTTATTTTATGTGGATATAAATGAGGGATATATTTTTGTGGTTAAAAATGAAGGAGTTAATGTTGAGGTTTTTATCAGTATATTTGTCAGAATGGAGGTATTAAAAATTTGGGTTTTTAAGATATTTTGCGGGGGTTATAATTTTTAATCCGACCGTTGAATCGTGGTAATTTTTGGATATGTTATACATATATAAGTTGAGTATATGTCCACAAATTTTGAACCGTTAAAAATGAACGTATGATTTATTATAAATTTTACGAGATGACTGGTTCAGAAATTGTTGAATTTTCGGAGTTAATCATTTTGGTGGAAAATTCTAGAATTGGTGGGCCCCACTCTTGGTTGGTGAAGAAATGTGTTGAGATTTTTATTCAAATGTGGTGGGTGAGAATAGTAGCAGGTAAAGCCATCAGGTTGCAGGTTAAGTCTGCTTCGATGTGCTAACCTTTTCCTATAAATAGAGAGCTAAGTTAGAATTGAAAATCACACCAGAAACAAGTTTTCTCTCTTTCTCTCTCTGGATTATTGAGTGTATTTTGTGAGTATTTAGATACTTTGAGAGTTTCTATTCATCAGAGCAAGTTTCTTTCAGCCTTATACTGGTATTCCGACCAGAAGTACTGATATTTTGAGGTAAGGGATATTACTTTCTTCTTAAATGATATTATTTTCTTCAATATCATTATGCTGAAATATTAACATGAATTTTTATCAAATTTAGAACTTTTTGTGTCGGGGTTACTATTCACGTATACGTTACTATTCACGTATACGGCACTATTCACGAATATGACACTATTCACCGAAAAATAAAATTTTTTCATTTTGTCCAAGATGTCTATTATGGTTACTATCTTTGATTGTATCCATGTTTTGATCTTTATTTTTGAATTCTACTTCACAATTGATTATTATGAAGTATTATTGATCTTGGATAAACTGTTATACGAATCCCTACTATTTGTCCTTCTATCTCACTGGATTCGTTCTCTTTAAGATATTTTTCATCATCCTCAGTCCTAGATGATGATATTACTGAATATCAATGGCCTGTAGTGCAAAGATGTATGATTACTTGATGAATATCTTTGGCCTGTAGTGCAAAGATGAACATGTGTTGAGATGAACATGACTGACAGGTGATACAAATGAATATCTTTGGCCTGTAGTGCAAAGATGAATATTTGGATAAAGATGATTATTAATTGATGTTACAGGGATAAAATATTGATGATGGACTTTTAAATCTTAGAAGATAGTAGAATTCATTCTCTACTTGACTCTTCTAATGGTTTGTTGTTTCCGCTGCAGTTGTTGATCTAAAACTTGTTGTCGATTATATTCTATCAGATTTTTTCCTGTTGAATACTAATGATAATTTGTTGTATATTATCTTAGTCATAATATTCTTTACTGGCTAGTTGAGCTCACCGTTTTTCTTTTTGTTCCATTTTTCTTCTCAGGAGGTGAGAACATAGCAGGATCTAGTCGGGGTATGGAGTGATGGTTCTAGAAAGATGTATTAGTAGTCCTCACTATTTCTGTAAAATAGTGTTTGAATAATTGTATTGAGAACTTATTTGAGTGTGGATATTGTCTAGAAGACAATATTTGTATTTAAACTCACAGTATGTGTTGTCGTATTTTGCACGACAATTGTATTACTGAAGTTGTAGTTTGTTTTCTGTACCATGTATTTGGCGACTCAGAATGGGTGTTGTACACCTATTTTGGGGGCATCACAGTTGGTATCAGAGCTTAGGGATATGATCCCTGGCTGAGATGTGAGACAAGAACTAGGAGGGGAGAGACGGGGAATTCCTTCGCTAGTATGACCTGACTAAGTTTATTTGGTGTTTATTTGGTCGGTCAGAGTATATGGATAATATATGACATGACTAATAACCCTTGTTTTATGGCAGTATTTAAGAATGGCAGCTGAGAACGTTAATAATGGAGTAAATCAGACCGTGGAGACACCTTTGATCACCACTCAGGGGAACGTACAACAGGAAGGCAATATTCCTCCTGTAAACAACGTTACCGAGCAAATGATGAATGATGGAATGTTTAGGAGCTTTTTGCAGTTCATTCAAAATCAGACGAGGGAGACTCGTGTGCAGAATACAGGTGGAAATGATAACAACACGCGGTTTGTCACAGCCAAGCAGTTCAAAGAATTGGGACCACCAGAATTTAAGGGAAAGCCCTCCTTTCCACAGTTATAACATACCTTAGATTGTTGTGGGCAGTTTGGGCTGATATGTCCCTCTTTCTCACATTTGTAACATACGACCGGTGGTCGTTCTCCTCTCCTAGAAACAGTTGATGTTTGTGCTGACGTCTTCACATTATCATTGTTATACTTTCTCTTCTTGAAATCTCCTCCCGACTCGCTCCTTTTATTATCACGACCACGATTACCACCAGAGTGGTTACTGCTTTTGTCCGAATATTTTTCTCCCTGCTAGTTTTCATTGCTTCGATAACTGCCGCCACCGGTATGACCCTGGTTGTGGTCCCTCGGTTGCACATACTCACTATCTCGTTCTAATAATTGAGCCATGTTTACAATATCTGAATATAAAAAAAATTTATGAGAGATAAAATATTGTCGAATCTCGGGTTTTAGACCTCTCAGAAACATCCTTGTCATTCGTTCCTTATTTTCGACCAAATGAGGTGCAAACCTGGATAACTCTGCAAACTTCGCCTCGTACTGGGACACCGTCATGTTGTTTTGTTCCAGTCTGATAAATTCCACCTCCTTCATATGACGAATACTTTCAGGAAAGTACTTGTCATTGAACAGTTTTTGAAATGTTTCCCAGGACATGTTGAGTGTGTCAGGCTGGGTACGCTTCACAGACTCCCACCAGTAGTCTGCCTCACCGCGGAACATAAAAGTGGCGAATGGAACCTTCTGTTCCTCCGTGCATCCCAAGACATCGAATATCTTGGTAATTTGCTTGACCCACGTTTCCGCCATGATCGGATCCGGCTTTCCCCTTAAATTCTGGTGGTCCCAATTCTTTGAACTGCTTGGCTGTGACAAACCGCGCATTGTTATCATTTTCCACCGTATTCTGCACACGAGTCTCCCTCGTCTGATTTTGCATGAACTGCAAAAAGCTCCTAAACATTCCATCATTCATCGTTTTCCTCGTAACGTTGTTTACAAGAGGAATATTGCCTTCCTGTTGCACGTTCCCCTGAGTGGTGATCAAAGGTGTCTCCACGGTCTGATTTTACACCATTATTAACGTTCTCAGCTGCCATTCTTAAATACTGTCATAAAACAAGGGTTAATAGTCATGTCATATATTATCTCTATACTCTGACCGACCAAAATAAACACCAAATAAACTTAGTCAGGTCATACTAGCGAAGGAATTCCCCGTCTCTCCCCTCCTAGTTCTTGTCTCACATCTCAGCCAGGGATCATATACCTAAGCTCTGATACCAACTGTGACGCCCCCCAAAATAGGTATACAACACCCATTCTGAGTCGCCAAATACATGGTACAGAAAGCAAACTACAACTTCAATAATACAATTGTCGTGCAAAATACGACAACACATACTGTGAGTTTAAATACAAATATTGTCTTCTAGACAATATCCACACTCAAATAAGTCCTCAATACAATTATTCAAACACTATTTTACAGAAATAGTGAGGACTGCTAAAACATCTTTCTAGAACCATCACTCCATACTCCGACTAGATCCTGCTATGTTCTCACCTCCTGAGAAGAAAAATGGAACAAAAAGGAAAAGGGTGAGCTCAACTAGCCCAGTAAAGAATATTATGACTAAGATAATATACAACAAATTATCATTAGTATTCAACAGGCAAAAATCTGATAGAATATAATCGACAACAAGTTTTTAGATCAACAACTGCAGCGGAAACAGCAAACCATTAGAAGAGTCAAGTAGAGAATGAATTCTACTATCTTCTAAGATTTAAAAGTCCATCATCAATATTTTATACCTGTAACATCAATTAATAATCATCTTTATCCAAATATTCATCTTTGCACTACAGGCCAAAGATATTCATTTGTATCATCAGTCGGTCATGTTCATCTCAACACCTGTTCATCTTTGCACTACAGGCCAAAGATATTCATCAAGTAATTATACATCTTTGCACTACAGGCCAAAGATATTCATTATATCATCATTTAGGACTGAGGATGATGAAAAATATCTTAAAGAGAACGAATCCAATGAGACAGAAGGACAATAGTAGGGATTCGTATAACAGTTTATCCAAGATCAATAATACTTCATAATAATCAATTGTGAAGCAGAATTCAAAAATAAAGATCAAAACATGGATACAATCAAAGATAGTAACCATAATAGACATCTTGGACAAAAAGGAAAAATTTTATTTTTCGGTGAATAGTGCCGTATTCGTGAATAGTGCCGTATACGTGAATAGTGCCGTATACGTGAATAGTAACCCCGACACAAAAAGTTCCAATTGATAAAAACTCATATCAATATTTCAGCATAATGATATTGAAGAAAATAAATATTTAAGAAGAAAAATAATATCCCTTACCTCAAAATATCAGTACTTCTGGTCGGAATACCGTATAAGGCTGAAAGAAACTTGCTCTGATGAATAGAAACTCTCAAAGTATCTAAATACTCACAAAATACACTCAATAATCTAGAGAGAGAAAGAGAGAAAATTGTTTCTGGTGTGATTTTCAATTCTAACTTAGCCCTCTATTTATAGGAAAATTTTAGTAGGTTTGACCTGCAACCTGATGGCTTTACCTGCTACTATTCCCACCTACCACATTTGAAATATAATTCAGCACATTTCTTCACCAACCACAAGTGGGCCCACCAATTCTAGAATTTTCCATCAAAATGATAAACTCCGAAAATTCAACAATTTCTGAACCAGTCATCTCGTAAAATTCATAATAAATCATACGTTCATTTTTAACGGTTCAAAATTTGTGGACATATACTCAACTTATATATGTATAACATATCCAAAAATTACCACGATCCAACGGTCGATTAAAAATTATAACACCCGCAATATTTCTCAAAAATCCTGATTTGATTTTTAATACCTCCATTCCGATAAAAATACTGATAAAACACCTCAACATTAACTCCTTCATTTTTAACCACAAAAATATATCCCTCATTTATATCCACATAAAATAAATATTTTCCTTATCATATGAATCAATAATTATTATTCACAAATAATATTACAGAATCACATTTATGACAACCAGGCCGTTCCCAGGAAAGAGGGGGCTTCCAATAAGGATTTCTCCTTACTGGCGCGCAATTAGATGACCAAACCTCTCCTTAGACAGAACTTTCTAGACATTGCCAATAATGTTATCTAATAATATTATTCAAATAATATGAATTATTGATCTGATAATGGAAAATACTGTGCAGCAACAATTATTGAAACAACAATAATATAAAATATCAATGCAACAATTATTGAATCAATAAAATAAAATATTGAACAATAACTACTGTAACAATTATTGAGTAGTGCCTTCTTACGTAAGAATCAATAATTGGTGCAATACCGTGTGCTACTGTATTTTAATCACCGGGTATTCCAACAGTATTAACGGTAACAACTACGCCGTTATTTATAAATAACTTATACTTGTCATTTTTTCATCCAATCGCTTTCCGTTATGGGGCCCACACAAGGCTGCGCCGTCGTACGAATATTCCCCGACAGCAAGAATATTCCACGACCAAACGAATATTCCCCGACAAAATGAATATTTTATAACCACTTGCTTATTTTGCAAAATTTGCACATTTCACCCATAACCAAAGTATTATATCAAATTACCCCTTATTATTCACAATAATATTTAGAGAAAATTTGATTTTATTCATTAATAAGTTGGGGTCTTACAACCTCCCTCCTTATGAAATTTCGTCCTCGAAATTGACGTACGTACCTGATGTTTCAAAAAGGTGAGGATACCTCGCTTTCATTTCTGATTCCAACTCCCAGGTCATTTCTTCAATAGCATGGTTTCTCCACAAAACCTTAACTTGTGGTATAACCTTCGTGCGTAGGACATGCTCTTTCCTATCCAAGATCTTAACAGGTACCTCCTCGTACGTTAAATCTTCAGCTATCTCGTCTGGTTCTAACTCAATAATGTGGTTCGGGTCTTTAACATATTTACGAAGCATAGATATGTGAAAAATATTATGAACACGAGACATGCTTGGAGGTAATGCGAGTCTATATGCCACATTTCCTATTCGCTCAAGAATCTCAAATGGACCAACAAATCTTGGATTGAGCTTTCCTCTCTTCCCAAATCTTGTAACTCCCTTCCATGGTGCAACACGTAACAATACATGATCCCCAATATTAAATTCCACGTCCTTCCGATGAAGATCCGCATAACTCTTTTGTCGATCCTGTGCCGTTTGTATACGTTGTCGAATCGTTTGGATCTTCTCTGTAGTAATGCGTACCAACTCTGGTCCCAACAATGTTGCTTCACCCACCTCGTCCCAGCATACTGGAGAACGACATTTTCTTCCATACAACGCCTCGAATGGAGCCACACCTATGCTCGCCTGATAACTGTTGTTGTAGGAGAATTCCACCAATGGTAGGTACTTATCCCAACTCCCTTTGAGATCTAGAACACAAAGTCTTAATAGATCTTCAAGAGTTTGAATAGTCCTCTCTGATTGTCCGTCCGTTTGAGGATGGTATGCCGAACTGAATCGTAAATCCGTGCCCATAGCTTTCTGCAAGCTAACCCAAAATCGTGAAGTGAATCTTGGGTCACGATCCGAAACTATGGATACTGGCATGCCATGCAATCTCACAATCTCGTTCACGTACATACTAGCAAGACGTTCAAGGGAATAAGTCTCACGTATCGGCAAGAAATGAGCGGACTTGGTTAATCTATCAACAATAACCCAAATCGCATCTATGCCTTGAGAAACCTTGGGAAGACCCGTAACAAAATCCATAGTAATGTGTTCCCACTTCCATTTCGGGATCTCAAGTGGTTGCAATGGACCCTTTGGCACTTGATGCTCCGCCTTTACACGTTGACAAGTTAAACATCTCGAGATAAACTCCGCGATCTCTCTTTTCATATTGCTCCACCAAAATGTATGTCGAAGATCGTGATACATTTTGGTACTCCCAGGATGGATTGCAAACGGTGTGTTGTGTGCCTCCATCATTATTCTATGCTTCAAGTCAAAATCGTTAGGAACACAAAGTCTGGAGTTGACTCGAAGTATTCCTTCTTCATCGATTCTTGCTTCTGGAATAGCACCTTCTTGCACTTTCTTCTTCATACGCATCAGCTCCATGTCCGTAGCTTGAGCAGCTTTAACTTTATCGATTAAAGTCGGTTCTACTCGTATATTTGATATCATCATGTGGGTACTTGGAGCCTTCATCTCTATCTCCATCCTTTGCAAGTCATACAAAATGGGCCTTTGTGTTAACAATATTGCACTCGTACCCGCATATGATCTTCTACTCAATGCGTCAGCTACTACGTTTGCTTTTCCAGGATGATATTGGATGGTATGATCGTAATCTTTCAACAGCTCGAGCCAACGTCGCTGCCGCATGTTGAGTTCCTTTTGGGTGAAGAAATATTTGAGGCTTTTATGATCTGTATAGATCTCCACTTTCTCCCCATACAGGTAGTGTCTCCAGATCTTCAACGCAAAAACGACTGCTGCCAACTCCAAATCATGAGTAGGATAATTCCTCTCATAATCTTTGAGTTGTCGTGAGGCATAGGCTATGACTTTCCCATGTTGCATGAGAACACATCCTAACCCTTTGCCTGAAGCATCGCTGTAGATAACAAATCCATCCGAACCAGATGGTATTGTCAGAACAGGTGCCGAAATGAGTCTCCTCTTGAGTTCTTGGAAACTCTTCTCGCATTCCTCACTCCATACGAATTTTGTATCTTTCCGAGTCAGCTGAGTTAACGGAGTAGCGATTCGAGAAAATCCTTCCACAAATCTCCGATAATAACCAGCTAAGCCTAGAAAGCTACGTACTTCGGTTACCGACTTCGGTTGCTCCCAACTTTGTATGGCTTCAATCTTCGCCGGGTCGACAGATACTCCATGTTTTGACACCACGTGCCCAAGGAATGCTACTTCCTCAAGCCAGAACTCGCATTTCTTCAATTTGGCATATAGCTTATTTTCACGAAGCCTTTGCAGTACCAGCTTCAAATGGCGCTCATGATCTTCACGGCTTTTGGAATAGATGAGGATGTCATCAATAAAGACAACAACGAACTGATCCAAATATTCTTTGAATACACGGTTCATCATATCCATGAAGGCAGCAGGAGCATTAGTCAATCCAAAAGACATTACTAAGAATTCATAATGCCCGTACCGAGTTCTGAAGGCAGTCTTTGGAATATCCTCAGTTTTAATCTTCAGCTGATGATATCCAGAACGAAGGTCGATCTTTGAAAAGAATTGTGTTCCTTGTAACTGGTCGAACAGGTCATCAATGCGAGGTAGCGGATACCTATTCTTGATAGTGACATGATTCAATTCTCGATAGTCGATACAAAGTCGCATACTCCCGTCTTTCTTCTTTACGAATAAAACAGGAGCACCCCAAGGAGACGTACTAGGACGAATAAAACCGATGTCCAACAACTCCTGTAGTTGGACTTTTAACTCCTGAAGTTCAATAGGAGCCATTCGATATGGAGTTTTAGAAATGGGCTTTGTACCGGGTTCAAGGTCAATAAAGAATTCAACTTCACGTTCTGGGGGTAGACCAGGAAGTTCTTCAGGAAATACATCGGGAAATTCTCTAACAATAGAAATATTATTCAAATCTGACTTGTCTTTGTTCAAATCCATAACATGGGCTAAGAAAGCTTGACATCCGTTTTTCAATAAACGAATAGCTTTGTGGCTTGATATGACAGTGACTGATTTTAGTGGTTTAGTAGTTTGAATTCGTATGACAGGTTGGTTAGGAATATGAAAACTAACAACTTTACGAAAACAATCAATTTTAGCATGATGAGTGGTTAACCAATCAATTCCTAAAATCACATCAAAAGCAAGTATCTTTAAAGAGATAAGATCAACAGGTAATGTGATAGTGCCAACTTGGATCATGCAAGATTTATAAACTGTAGATGTAACGAAGGTTTCACCCAACGGAGTTTCAACAGATAAGTTAAAGTCCAATTTCTCCGGAGTCAAGTTTAAACGTTGAGCACAAGCAGGAGAGATAAAAGAATGGGTAGAACCGGTATCTAGTAAAGTATAAACTTCGCAAGAATTCAAGATTAGCTTACCGTGATCACCTCGTTCGGGTTTCTCGCGTTTTGGCCAGTAACGACAAACGCCCTTCTAGGAACCGCTGATTTCGACTTATCCGGGACAGCTTTTGGAGTCACCATCCCCGCTGAACTTGGTTTTGCTACAGAACACTCTCGAGCTATATGACCCTCCTTTCCACAGTTATAACATACCTTGGATTGTTGTGGGCAGTTTGGGCTGATATGTCCCTCTTTCCCACATTTGTAACATACGACCGGTGGTCGTTCTCCTCCCCTAGAAACAGTTGATGTTTGTGCTGACGTCTTCACGTTATCATTGTTGTACCTTCTCTTCTTGAAATCTCCTCCGACTCGCTCCTTCTATTATCACGACCACGATTACCACCAGAGTGGTTACCGCTTTTGTCCGAATGTTTTCCTCCCTGCTGGTTTTCATTGCTTCGATGACTGCCGCCACCGGTATGACCCTGGTTGTGGTCCCTCGGTTGCACATACTCATTATCTCGCTCTAATAATTGAGCCCTATTTACAACATCTGAATATAAAGAAAATTTATGAGAGATAATGTGACGACCCCAAAATAGGTCCATTCCATCCAACCCATTCTGAGTCGTTCAAATACATGGTAAAGAAAACAACTACAACTTATTTACTACAAACAATTGTCGTGCAAAATACAACAACACATATGCTGTGAGTTTGGATACAAATATATACCAAATGTGACATGTGGACCCAATCATGTATCAGCACCTCACAAAGGTACCTTACATAAAGGTACAGTCAAAACTGTTTTAGAACTAGAATCTTTGGAAGTGCTCAGGAAACCTTCGTACATGGGAGGCCATGCGTCTAGGTTATGATAGATATCATGTGGCCACAGAATTATCCTTGGTTGACCCAATAGACCCAAAAAAAAACGAGAAGATTACTATCGTATTCTTCCCAATGGTGAGTCTTCTCTTGACTTATCATTATCTCCACTGTATCTAATTGAGAATTATACTTCAAACAAACACCAAGATTATATAGGTAGTGCTTGTAGATATACTCGCAAGTGGATGTGCACAAACCCATGATGACACGAGGTTGTATGTCGTTAGACTCTTGTATTATAGTGGCAAAACACCCTTCAAACGTTGGGTTCGCCTCACCTATTTTCTTCACCAAATATAACTACTAAATGATGACCACGTTCTATTCCCTTGTTACCCTCGCTCGACCAGCTACACTCTTTTTACCTGAAAGGAATTGTGAAGCAAAAGGGTGAGCACAACTAGTCAGTAAAGAATATCATGACTAAAGATAAATAAATTATCAATAGTCTTCATCAATAATAAATCAGAGATTTAGAACATATGGTAGATGATAAAAAATTTCAACCATAGTTGCAGCGGAACATGCAATCCATTAGATAGATCAAATAGACTATAAAGTCTATTATTTTCTCATGTTAAAAATCACCAACAATGTTTTTATCCCTGTACATCATTAATCATTTCTGGTCCACAATCATATGAATAACTCATAATCATAACTGTAGTTCTATATTCCTTTCTATCTGGAGTAATATAATTTTCATCACTGTAACTTCAAACATCATGGTTATACAATCACAGTTCCGTTCATATCAACAATTGTGACAACCCCAAAATAGGTCCATTCCATCCAACCCATTCTGAGTCGTCAAATACATGGTACAGAAAACAACTACAACTTTATTACAACAATTGTCGTGCAAAATACAACAACACATATGCAGTGAGTTTGGATACAAATATATACCAAATGTGACTCATGTTCACCACCGTACATCACCTCACAAAACACCTTACATAAAGGTATAGTCAAAAACTGTTTTAGAAATTAGAATCTTTGGGAAGTGCTCAAGGAAACCTTCGTACATGGGAGGCCACGCGTCTAGGTTATGATAGATATCATATGGCCACAGAATTATCCTTGGTTGACCCAATAGACCCCAAAGAAAAACGAGAAGATTACTATCATATTCTTCCCAATGGTGAGTCTTCTCTTGACTTATCATTATCTCCACTGTCTCTAATTGAGAATTATACTTCAAACAAACACCAAGATTATATAGGTAGTGCTCGTATATATACTCAGCAAGTGGATGAGCACATCCCTGTCTTATGATGACACGAGGTTGTATGTCATTAGACATCTTGTATGATAGTGGCAAACCACCCTTCCAACGTTGGGTTCACCTTACCCTATTGGATTCACCAAATTAAATACAAAATAACTTTCTAACTGCTTAAACATCCACAGCTAGAGACCACCGTTCTATTTCCCTTGTTACCCCCGCTCGACCCAGCTACACTCTTATTACCTGAAAGGAATTGTGAAGCAAAAGGGTGAGCACAACTAGCTCAGTAAAGAATATCATGACTAAAGATAATTAAATTATCAATAGCCTTCATCAATAATAAATCAGAGATTTAGAACATATGGTAAATGATAAAAATTTCAACCATAGTTGCAGCGGAACGAGCAATCCATTAGAAGAGTCAAATAGACTATAAAGTCTATTATCTTCTCCATGTTAAAAATCCACCAACAATATTTTATCCATGTAACATCACTCAACAGTTCCTTTCCACAATCATATGAATAACTCATAATCATAATTGTGACTATAAATTTTTCTTCGCACCCAGGACGAAGAATATTTTCATCACCTGTCTTTACCTGAAACATCAAAGATCATGGTTATACCAAATCACATTCCTGTAATAATTCATCTTTATAAATCCATACATAACCAAACATCCAACATCCATCTTTGCACTACGGCCAAAGATATTCATCAACAAACCATCTTTGCACTACAGGCAAAGATATTCAACAACAGTTCATCTTTGCACTACAGCCAAAGATATTCAACAACAGTTCATCTTTGCACTACAGGCCAAAGATATTCATCAACACCATTACAGCCATATTCAACACATTCATCTTTGCACTACAGGCCAAAGATATTCATCAACAATTCATATTTGCACTACAGGCCAAATATATTCATATCTCAAAGAAATATATAATCATTTCAGAATTTATATAAACAATAATTATAACCATGTTGATCAATTCACCTTTGCACTTAAGCTTAAGATATTCAATTATAAATTCAATGGTCATGATCATACCAGTCACAATTCAACTTTGCACTACAGGCCAAAGAGAACCCTAGTCATGATCATACCAATAATCTACCCATCTTTACACTCCAGTGAAAGAGAATTTCAACATCAGGGTTATAAAAATGTTATATATGATGATAAAAATAATATGATCAACATATAGTTTTAATCTCAAGAGTAATATTCGTAACTCATGAATAGTAACTCGTGAATAGTAACCCCGACACAAAAGATAAAAATTCCACAATAAAATTCATACCAATATTTCGGTATAATGATATTGAAAGAATAACATTACTTAAATTTATAAACAATTTATTTTAATTGTTTACACTTTACTAATTAATGCATTTAATCATCATAAAATGCCAACTCTTACAATTTCATCATCAATAACCAAAACCCTCATCAAAAATCTGCATATACCTCATATAGGATTCTCAAGCCATAAAATCCTATTTTCCAATTTTCTTTCTTCACAAAACATATTTAATTCATTTACTCATAACTAGACCATTTTCATGAAAAATACCAAATCAGTTCCAAAAATATTTCTTTTCTGGGATTTAGCATAATATAGTCCCATAGTGAACATATATTTTTCTCAGAATTTTTAAAAGTCATTTACTATTTTTCATATGGCCAAAATAGCCGAATATTTAGACATTTATCAAAAATTGTACTTTTGTCTAAAAATTCTGAAATTTACAGAGTATACTTCTATCATATACATGTACTCCCAATAAAAATTTCATCAATTTTGGAGTTAACCACAAGGAATTATAAGCTGTTACTTTTAAAATAGTCTTTTCTCATAAAATTCATAACTCTCAATCTATACATCCAAAAATCACCATTTTTGGACACAATCAAGAAAACTCATCAAAATATCATTTCAAATTTTTCCAGAATTTTTGAAGATCAGAAAAATTACGAAACTGAAAATCATAACAACCCTTAAAATCCCTTACTATCCCTTACAATCCCTTACTATCCCTTACCTCAAAAGAGCAGTACTTCTGACTGGATATCGGATATGATGCTGAAGGAAACTTGCACTGATGAATAGCAACTCACCAAGTATCTAAATACTCACAAAATATGCTTCATAATATAGAGAGAGAAAGAGAGAAAGCTTATGTTTCTGGTGTGATTTTCAATTCTAACTTAGCCCTCTATTTATAGGAAAATTTTGGTAGGTTTGACCTGCAACCTGATGGCTTTACCTGCTACTATTCCCACCCACCACATTTGAAATATAATTCAGCACATTTCTTCACCAACCACAAGTGGGGCCCACCAATTCTAGAATTTTCCACCAAAATGATAAACTCCGAAAATTCAACAATTTCTGAACCAGTCATCTCGTAAAATTCATAATAAATCATACGTTCATTTTTAACGGTTCAAAATTTGTGGACATATACTCAACTTATATATGTATAACATATCCAAAAATTACCACGATCCAACGGTCGGATTAAAAATTATAACCCCCGCAAAATATCTCAAAAACCCTGATTTTTAATACCTCCATTCCGACAAAAATACGGATAAAAACCTCAACATTAACTCCTTCATTTTTAACCACAAAAATATATCCCTCATTTATATCCACATAAAATAAATATTTCCTTATCATATGAATCAATAATTAATTATTCACAAATAATATTACAGAATCACATTTATGACAACCAGGCCGTTCCCAGGAAAGAGGGGGCTTTCCAATAAGGATTTCTCCTTACTGGCGCGCAATTAGATGACCAAACCTCTCCTTAGACAGAACTTTCTAGACATTGCCAATAATGTTATCTAATAATATTATTCAAATAATATGAATTATTGATCTGATAATGGAAATACTGTGCAGCAACAATTATTGAACAACAATAATATAAAATTTCAACGTAGCAATTATTGAATCAATAAAATAAAATATTGAACAGTAATTACTGTAACAATTATTGAGTAGTGCCTTCTTACGTAAGAATCAATAATTTCAAAAATACTATGCAATACCGTGTGCTACTGTGCAATAACGCGTATTACTGTATTTTAACCACCGGGTATTCCAACAGTGTTAACGGTAACAACTACGCCGTTATTTGTAAAAACTCAAATTTGTCGTTTTCTTCACCCGACAGTTATTCGTTATGGGGCCCACAAATAGCTGCGCCGTCGTACGAATATTCCCCGACAGAAAGAATATTCCCCGACAAACAATGATTATTTTATAACCACTTGCTTATTTTGAAAAAAAATCATATTTCACTCATAACTTTAAACTTTTATCAATTTAACCATTTACTGAATAGTAATTATAAGAAAAATTGAATACTTTTATTTCATAAAATTCGGGGTCTTACAATCTCCCCTCCTTATGAAATTTCGTCCCCGAAATTTACGTACCTGGTATTTCAAAGAGTTGAGAATACCTTCCTTTCATTTCAGATTCCATCTTCCCTGTCATCATTGCTCATCTCCTGTATTTCAAATATCATTCTAGAATACAGCTTCAAAACAAGGGTTAATTTAACAAATTAACATATCACATAATATCCCGATATTATGACTGACCAACAAATAAGCTTAGGTAGGACACACTAGCGAAGGATTTACTCATCTCTCCCCTCCTAGTTGTATTTCCCGATCTCCGCCAGAGATCATATCCCTAAGCTCTGATACCAACTGTGACTCTATGTGCTTCAACCCAGCACCTCACAGTGGTACCTATCAGTTTGCCACCGCAGAACGGCGTCCCCTACGAGAGTCTGGCTTCGTGCATCCCCCATCAACAGAAGTCACAACGAGAGGCTCGGGGCTCTTTACTTATAGCTCTGATACCACCTGGACAACCCCAAAATAGGTCCATTCCATCCAACCCATTCTGAGTCGTCAAATACATGGTACAGAAAACAACTACAACTTTATTACAACAATTGTCGTGCAAAATACAACAACACATATGCTGTGAGTTTGGATACAAATATATACCAAATGTGACATGTTCCAATCGTGGACAACACCTCACAAAACACCTTACATAAAGGTATAGTCAAAAACTGTTTTAGAAATTAGAATCTTTGGGAAGTGCTCAAGGAAACCTTCGTACATGGGAGGCCACGCGTCTAGGTTATGATAGATATCATATGGCCACAGAATTATCCTTGTTGACCCAATAGACCCAAAGAAAAACGAGAAGATTACTATCATATTCTTCCCAATGGTGAGTCTTCTCTTGACTTATCATTATCTCCACTGTCTCTAATTGAGAATTATACTTCAAACAAACACCAAGATTATATAGGTAGTGCTCGTATATATACTCAGCAAGTGGATGAGCACATCCCTGTCTTATGATGACACGAGGTTGTATGTCGTTAGACATCTTGTATGATAGTGGCAAACACCCTTCCAACGTTGGGTTCGCCTTACCCTATTTTCACCAAATATAACTACTAAATGAACTTTTCTAAACTGCTAAATGACAGCTAAGACCACCGTTCTATTTTCCTTTTACCCCCGCTCGACCCAGCTACACTCTTATTACCTGAAAGGAATTGTGAAGCAAAAGGGTGAGCACAACTAGCTCAGTAAAGAATATCATGACTAAAGATAATTAAATTATCAATAGCCTTCATCAATAATAAATCAGAGATTTAGAACATATGGTAAATGATAAAAATTTCAACCATAGTTGCAGCGGAACGAGCAATCCATTAGAAGAGTCAAATAGACTATAAAGTCTATTATCTTCTCCATGTTAAAAATCCACCAACAATGTTTTATCCCTGTAACATCAATCAACAGTTCCTTTCCACAATCATATGAATAACTCATAATCATAATTGTGATTCTAAATTTTTCTTCTTCGCACCCAGGACGAAGAATATTTTCATCACCTGTCTTTACCTGAAACATCAAAGATCATGGTTATACCAAATCACAGTTCCTGTTTATAATCATCACTACAAATATCTTTTACACCATTATATTCATCAAACATCCATCTTTGCACTACGGGCCAAAATATTCATCAACAGTCCATCTTTGCACTACAGGCAAAGATATTCACAACATTCATCTTTGCACTACTGGCCAAAGATATTCAACAACAGTTCATCTTTGCACTACGGGCCAAAGATATTCATCAACAGTCCAATTACAGACCAAAGATATTCATCTAACAATTCATCTTTGCACTACAGGCCAAAGATATTCATCAACAATTCATATTTGCACTACAGGCCAATATATTCATATCTCAAAGAAATATATAATCATTTCAGAATTTATATAAACAATAATTATAACCATGTTGATCAATTCACCTTTGCACTTAAGCTTAAGATATTCAATTATAAATTCAATGGTCATGATCATACCAGTCACAATTCAACTTTGCACTACAGGCCAAAGAGAACCCTAGTCATGATCATACCAATAATCTACCCATCTTTACACTCCAGTGAAAGAGAATTTCAACATCAGGGTTATAAAAATGTTATATATGATGATAAAAATAATATGATCAACATATAGTTTTAATCTCAAGAGTAATATTCGTAACTCATGAATAGTAATTCGTAATATAACCCCGACACAAAAGATAGAAATTCCACAATAAATTCATACCAATATTTCGGTATAATGATATTGAAAGAATAACATTACTTAAATTTATAAACAATTTATTTTAATTGTTTACACTTTACTAATTAATGCATTTAATCATCATAAAATGCCAACTCTTACAATTTCATCATCAATAACCAAAACCCTCATCAAAAATCTGCATATACCTCATATAGGATTCTCAAGCCATAAAATCCTATTTTCCAATTTTCTTTCTTCACAAAACATATTTAATTCATTTACTCATAACTAGACCATTTTCATGAAAAATACCAAATCAGTTCCAAAAATATTTCTTTTCTGGGATTTAGCATAATATAGTCCCATAGTGAACATATATTTTTCTCAGAATTTTTAAAAGTCATTTACTATTTTTCATATGGCCAAAATAGCCGAATATTTAGACATTTATCAAAAATTGTACTTTTGTCTAAAAATTCTGAAATTTACAGAGTATACTTCTATCATATACATGTACTCCCAATAAAAATTTCATCAATTTTGGAGTTAACCACAAGGAATTATAAGCTGTTACTTTTAAAATAGTCTTTTCTCATAAAATTCATAACTCTCAATCTATACATCCAAAAATCACCATTTTTGGACACAATCAAGAAAACTCATCAAAATATCATTTCAAATTTTTCCAGAATTTTTGAAGATCAGAAAAATTACGAAACTGAAAATCATAACAACCCTTAAAATCCCTTACTATCCCTTACAATCCCTTACAATCCCTTACCTCAAAAGAGCAGTACTTCTGACTGGATATCGGATATGATGCTGAAGGAAACTTGCACTGATGAATAGCAACTCACCAAGTATCTAAATACTCACAAAATATGCTTCATAATATAGAGAGAGAAAGAGAGAAAGCTTATGTTTCTGGTGTGATTTTCAATTCTAACTTAGCCCTCTATTTATAGGAAATTTTGGTAGGTTTGACCTGCAACCTGATGGCTTTACCTGCTACTATTCCCACCCACCACATTTGAAATATAATTCAGCACATTTCTTCACCAACCACAAGTGGGGCCCACCAATTCTAGAATTTTCCACCAAAATGATAAACTCCGAAAATTCAACAATTTCTGAACCAGTCATCTCGTAAAATTCATAATAAATCATACGTTCATTTTTAACGTTCAAAATTTTGACATATACTCAACTTATATATGTATAACATATCCAAAAATTACCACGATCCAACGGTCGGATTAAAAATTATAACCCCCGCAAAATATCTCAAAAAACCCTGATTTTTAATACCTCCATTCCGACAAAAATACGGATAAAAACCTCAACATTAACTCCTTCATTTTTAACCACGAAAATATATCCCTCGTTTATATCCACATAAAATAAATATTTCCTTATCATATGAATCAATAATTAATTATTCACAAATAATATTACAGAATCACATTTATGACAACCAGGCCGTTCCCAGGAAAGAGGGGGCTTTCCAATAAGGATTTCTCCTTACTGGCGCGCAATTAGATGACCAAACCTCTCCTTAGACAGAACTTTCTAGACATTGTCAATAATGCTATCTAATAATATTATTCAAATAATATGAATTATTGATCTGATAATGGAAATACTGTGCAGTGACAATTATTGAACAACAATAATATAAAATTTCAACGTAGCAATTATTGAATCAATAAAATAAAATATTGAACAGTAATTACTGTAACAATTATTGAGTAGTGCCTTCTTACGTAAGAATCAATAATTTCAAAAATACTATGCAATACCGTGTGCTACTGTGCAATAACGCGTATTACTGTATTTTAACCACCGGGTATTCCAACAGTGTTAACGGTAACAACTACGCCGTTATTTGTAAAAACTCAAATTTGTCGTTTTCTTCACCCGACAGTTATTCTTATGGGGCCCACAAATAGCTGCGCCGTCGTACGAATATTCCCCGACAGAAAGAATATTCCCCGACCAACAATGATTATTTTATAACCACTTGCTTATTTTGAAAAAAAATCATATTTCACTCATAACTTTAAACTTTATCAATTTAAACCATTTACTGAATAGTAATTATAAGAAAAATTGAATACTTTTATTTCATAAAATTCGGGGTCGGTCTAGTATAATTCATCTTTACATTACGGAAAGATATTCATCAATAAGTCATCTTTGCATACAGCCAAAGATATCGTCGAACATTCATCCTTTGCATTACTGGCCAAAGATATTCAACAACAGGTCATCTTTGCACTAACGGGCCAAAGATATTCATCAACAACCATCTTTCACTACAGGCCAAATATACAATCTGACAATTCACTTTGCACTACTGGCCAAAGATATTGGCTCAACATTCTAATTTGCACTACAGCCAAAAATAATATTAATACTTCAAAGAATATATAATCATTTAAGAAGTTTTATATACAATAATTAAAAACCTTGTTGATCATTTCACCTTTGCAACTTAAGCTAAAGATTATCAATTATAAATTCAATGGTCATGATCAACCAGTCATCATTTTCAACTTTGACTACTGCCTAAGAAGAACCCATTGTCATGATCATACCAAAAATCTACCCTTCTTTACACTCAAGTCTAAGAGAAATATCATCATTAGGGTTATAAAAAGGTATATATGATAAAAAATCTATATAATCACATTAAATTTAAATCTCAAGAGTAATATTCTTAATCAAACTATAATTTGGTTAGAAAAAGAAGGCCAATTTTGTCCGTGAATAGTAACTTTGTGAATAGTAACTCATGAATAAGTAACTCGTGAATGTACTCGTGAATAGGTAACCTCGACTCAAAAAGGGAGAACTTCCAACAATATAAGTCTATACCATTATTGGGTATAAGATATTGAAAAGAAACTTTTTCTTAAGCGTATAAACAATTGAATTTAAATTGTTTACACTTTACTATGTATGGGCATGTAAAATCATCATAAAATGTCAAACTTCTTAAGATTGCATGTATCATTTAGCCAAAATTGGTAGAAGACCCCCAACTTATTAATGAATAAAATCAAATTTTCTCTAAATATTATTGTGAATAATAAGGGGTTTTATTTGATATAATACTTTGGTTATGGGTGAAATGTGCAAATTTTGCAAAATAAGCAAGTGGTTATAAAATATTTATTTTTGGTCGGTGAATATTCGGTTGGTCGTGGAATATTCTTGCTGTCGGGGAATATTCGTACGACGACGCAGCCTTGTGTGGGCCCCATAACGGAAAGCGATTGGATGAAGAAAACGACAAGTATAAGTTGTTTATAAATAACGGCGTAGTTGTTACCGTTAATACTGTTGGAATACCCGGTGGTTAAAAAATACAGTAGCACACGGTATTGCACCAATTATTGATTCTTACGTAAGAAGGCACTACTCAATAATTGTTACAGTAGTTATTATTCAATATTTTATTTTATTGATTCAATAATTGCTGCGTTGATATTTTATATTATTGTTGTTTCAATAATTGTTGCTGCACAGTATTTTCATTTATCAGATCAATAATTCATATTATTTGAATAATATTATTAGATAACATTATTGGCAATGTCTAGAAAGTTCTGTCTAAGGAGAGGTTTGGTCATCTAATTGCGCGCCAGTAAGGAGAAATCCTTATTGGAAAGCCCCCTCTTTCCTGGGAACGGCCTGGTTGTCATAAATGTGATTCTGTAATATTATTTGTGAATAATTAATTATTGATTCATATGATAAGGAAATATTTATTTTATGTGGATATAAATGAGGGATATATTTTTGTGGTTAAAAATGAAGGAGTTAATGTTGAGGTTTTTATCAGTATTTTTGTCGGAATGGAGGTATTAAAAATCAGGGTTTTTGAGATATTTTGCGGGGGTTATAATTTTTAATCCGACCGTTGGATCGTGGTAATTTTTGGATATGTTATACATATATAAGTTGAGTATATGTCCACAAATTTTGAACCGTTAAAAATGAACGTATGATTTATTATGAATTTTACAAGATGACTGGTTCAGAAATTGTTGA
The DNA here is from genome assembly GCA_016801055.1 of Panax notoginseng. Taxonomy (NCBI): domain Eukaryota; kingdom Viridiplantae; phylum Streptophyta; class Magnoliopsida; order Apiales; family Araliaceae; genus Panax; species Panax notoginseng. Next base: position 200,505,505 of record CM029014.1, read on the forward strand.
ATTTTCGGAGTTTATCATTTTGGTGGAAAATTCTAGAATTGGTGGGCCCCACTTGTGGTTGGTGAAGAAATGTGCTGAATTATATTTCAAATGTGGTGGGTGGGAATAGTAGCAGGTAAAGCCATCAGGTTGCAGGTCAAACCTACCAAAATTTTCCTATAAATAGAGGGCTAAGTTAGAATTGAAAATCACACCAGAAACAAGTTTTCTCTCTTTCTCTCTCTAGATTATTGAGTGTATTTTGTGAGTATTTAGATACTTTGAGAGTTTCTATTCATCAGAGCAAGTTTCTTTCAGCCTTATACCGGTATTCCGACCAGAAGTACTGATATTTTGAGGTAAGGGATATTATTTTCTTCTTAATGATATTATTTTCTTCAATATCATTATGCTGAAATATTGATATGAGTTTTTATCAAATTTGGAACTTTTTGTGTCGGGGGTTACTATTCACGTATACGGCACTATTCACGTATACGGCACTATTCACGAATACGGCACTATTCACCGAAAAATAAAATTTTTCCTTTTTGTCCAAGATGTCTATTATGGTTACTATCTTTGATTGTATCCATGTTTTGATCTTTATTTTTGAATTCTGCTTCACAATTGATTATTATGAAGTATTATTGATCTTGGATAAACTGTTATACGAATCCCTACTATTTGTCCTTCTGTCTCATTGGATTCGTTCTCTTTAAGATATTTTTCATCATCCTCAGTCCTAAATGATGATATTACTGAATATCTTTGGCCTGTAGTGCAAAGATGTATAATTACTTGATGAATATCTTTGGCCTGTAGTGCAAAGATGAACAGGTGTTGAGATGAACATGACCGACTGATGATACAAATGAATATCTTTGGCCTGTAGTGCAAAGATGAATATTTGGTTAAAGATGATTATTAATTGATGTTACAGGGATAAAATATTGATGATGGACTTTTAAATCTTAGAAGATAGTAGAATTCTTTCTCTACTTGACTCTTCTAATGGTTTGCTGTTTCCGCTGCAGTTGTTGATCTAAAACTTGTTGTCGATTATATTTTATCAGATTTTTCCCTGTTGAAGACTAACGATAATTTGTTGTATATTATCTTAGTCATAATATTCTTTACTGGGCTAGTTGAGCTCACCCTTTTCCTTTTTGTTCCATTTTTCTTCTCAGGAGGTGAGAACATAGCAGGATCTAGTCGGGGTATGGAGTGATGGTTCTAGAAAGATGTATTAGCAGTCCTCACTATTTCTGTAAAATAGTGTTTGAATAATTGTAATGAGGTTTATTTGAGTGTGGATATTGTCTAGAAGACAATATTTGTATTTAAAACTCACAGTATGTGTTGTCGTATTTTGCACGACAATTGTATTATTGAAGTTGTAGTTTGCTTTCTGTACCATGTATTTGGCGACTCAGAATGGGTGTTGTATACCTATTCTGGGGGCGTCACAGTTGGTATCAGAGCTTAGGGATATGATCCCTGGCTGAGATGTGAGACAAGAACTAGGAGGGGAGAGACGGGGAATTCCTTCGCTAGTATGACCTGACTAAGTTTATTTGGTGTTTATTTGGTCGGTCAGAGTATAGGGATAATATATGACATGACTATTAACCCTTGTTTTATGGCAGTATTTAAGAATGGCAGCTGAGAACGTTAATAATGGAGTAAATCAGACCGTGGAGACACCTTTGATCACTACCCAGGGGAACGTGCAACAGGAAGGCAATATTCCTCCTGTAAACAACGTTACCGAGCAAACGATGAATGATGGAATGTTTAGGAGCTTTTTGCAGTTCATGCAAAATCAGACGAGGGAGACTCGTGTGCAGAATACGGGTGGAAATGATAACAACGCGCGGTTTGTCACAGCTAAGCAGTTCAAAGAATTGGGACCACCAGAATTTAAGGAAAGCCGGATCCGATCATGGCGGAAACGTGGGTCAAGCAAATTACCAAGATATTTGATGTCTTGGGATGCACGGAGGAACAGAAGGTTCCATTCGCCACATTATGTTCCGCGGTGAGGCAGACTACTGGTGGGAGTCTGTGAAGCGTACCCAGCCTGACGCACTCAACATGTCCTGGGAAACATTTCAAAAACTGTTCAATGACAAGTACTTTCCTGAAAGTATTCGTCATATGAAGGAGGTTGAGTTTATTAGACTGGAACAAAACAACATGACGGTGTCCCAGTACGAGGCGAAGTTTGCAGAGTTATCCAGGTTTGCACCTCATTTGGTCGAAAATGAGGAACGAATGACAAGGATGTTTCTGAGAGGTCTAAAACCCAGATTCGACAATATCTTATCTCTCATAAATTTTCTTTATATTCAGATGTTGTAAACAGGGCTCAATTATTAGAGAGAGAGATAATGAGTATGTGCAACCGAGGGACCACAACCAGGGTCATACCGGTGACGGCAGTCATCGAGCAATGATAACCAACGAGAGGGAAAATACGGACAAAAGCGGTAACCACTCGGTGGTCATCGTGGTCGTGAATAATAGGAGAGGTGAGTCAAGTGGGAGATTTCAAGAAAGAGAATTCAACAATGACGGGAAGACATCAGCACCATCACCAGCACCAACAACAAATTTTAGGGGAGGAGAACGACCCGCCGTTAGATGTTACAAATGTGGGAAAGAGGGACATATCAGCCCAAACTGTCCACAACAATCCAAGGTGTTATAACTGTGGAAAGGAAGGTCATATAGCTCGAGATTGTTCTGTAGCAAAACCAAGTTCAGCGGGAGTGGTGACTCCAAGGGCTGTCCCGGATAAGTCGAAATCAGCGGTTCCTGGAAGAGCGTTTGTCGTTACTGGCCAAAAACGAGAAACCCGAACGAGGTGATCACGGGTAAGCTAATCTTGAATTCTTGCGAAGTTTATACTTTACTAGATACCGGTTCTACCCATTCTTTTATCTCTCCTGCTTGTGCTCAACGTTTAAACTTGACTCCGGAGAAATTGGACTTTAACTTATCTGTTGAAACTCCGTTGGGTGAAACCTTCGTTACATCTACAGTTTATAAATCTTGCATGATCCAAGTTGGCACTATCACATTACCTGTTGATCTTATCTCTTTAAAGATACTTGCTTTTGATGTGATTTTAGGAATTGATTGGTTAACCACTCATCATGCTAAATTGATTGTTTTTTTCGTAAGGTTGTTAGTTTTCATATTCCTAACCAACCTGTCATACGAATTCAAACTACTAAACCACTAAAATCAGTCACTGTCATATCAAGCCACAAAGCTATTCGTTTATTGAAAAACGGATGTCAAGCTTTCTTAGCCCATGTTATGGATTTGAACAAAGACAAGTCAGATTTGAATAATATTTCTATTGTTAGAGAATTTTCCGATGTATTTCCTGAAGAACTTCCCGGTCTACCCCCGGAACGAGAAATTGAATTCTTTATTGACCTTGAACCCGGTACAAAGCCCATTTCTAAAACCCCATATCGAATGGCTCCTATTGAACTTCAGGAGTTAAAAGTCCAACTACAGGAGTTGTTGGACATCGGTTTTATTCGTCCTAGTACGTCTCCTTGGGGTGCTCCTGTTTTATTCGTAAAGAAGAAAGACGGAGTATGCGACTTTGTATTGACTATCGAGAATTGAACCATGTCACCATCAAGAATAGGTATCCGCTACCTCGACATTGATGACCTGTTTGACCAGTTGCAAGGAGCACAATTCTTTTCAAAGATCGATCTTCGTTCTGGATATCATCAGCTGAAGATTAAACTGAGGATATTCCAAAGACTGCCTTCAGAACTCGGTACGGGCATTATGAATTCTTAGTAATGTCTTTTGGATTGACTAATGCTCCTGCTGCTTCATGGATATGATGAACGTGTATTCAAAGAATATTTGGATCAGTTCGTTGTTGTCTTTATTGATGACATCCTCATCTATTCCAAAAGCCGTGAAGATCATGAGCGCCATTTGAAGCTGGTACTGCAAAGGCTTCGTGAAAACAAGCTATATGCCAAACTGAAGAAATGCGAGTTCTGGCTTGAGGAAGTAGCATTCCTTGGGCACGTGGTGTCAAAACATGGAGTATCTGTCGACCCGGCGAAGATTGAAGCCATACAAAGTTGGGAGCAACCGAAGTCGGTAACCGAAGTACGTAGCTTTCTGGGCTTAGCTGGTTATTATCGGAGATTTGTGGAAGGATTTTCTCGAATCGCTACTCCGTTAACTCAGCTGACTCGGAAAGATACAAAATTCGTATGGAGTGAGGAATGCGAGAAGAGTTCCAAGAACTCAAGAGGAGACTCATTTCGGCACCTGTTTTGACAATACCATCTGGTTCGGATGGATTTGTTATCTACAGCGATGCTTCAGGCAAAGGGTTAGGATGTGTTCTCATGCAACATGGGAAAGTCATAGCCTATGCCTCACGACAACTCAAAGAATATGAGAGGAATTATCCTACTCATGATTTGGAGTTGGCAGCAGTCGTTTTTTGCGTTGAAGATCTGGAGACACTACCTGTATGGGGAGAAAGTGGAGATCTATACAGATCATAAAAGCCTCAAATATTTCTTCACCCAAAAGGAACTCAACATGCGGCAACGACGTTGGCTTGAGCTGTTGAAAGATTACGATCATACCATCCAATACCATCCTGGAAAAGCAAACGTAGTAGCTGACGCATTGAGTAGAAGATCATATGCGGGTACGAGTGCAATGTTTTTAACACAAAGGCCCATTTTGTATGACTTGCAAAGGATGGAGATAGAGATGAAGGCTCCAAGTACCCACATGATGATATCAAATATACGAGTAGAACCGACTTTAATCGATAAAGTTAAAGCTGCTCAAGCTACGGATAGAGCTGATGCGTATGAAGAAGAAAGTGCAAGAAGGTGCTATTCCAGAAGCAAGAATCGATGAAGAAGGAATACTTCGAGTCAACTCCAGACTTTGTGTTCCTAACGATTTTGACTTGAAGCATAGAATAATGATGGAGGCACACAACACACCGTTTGCAATCCATCCTGGGAGTACCAAAATGTATCACGATCTTCGACATACATTTTGGTGGAGCAATATGAAAAGAGAGATCGCGGAGTTTATCTCGAGATGTTTAACTTGTCAACGTGTAAAGGCGGAGCATCAAGTGCCAAAGGGTCCATTGCAACCACTTGAGATCCCGAAATGGAAGTGGGAACACATTACTATGGATTTTGTTACGGGTCTTCCCAAGGTTTCTCAAGGCATAGATGCGATTTGGGTTATTGTTGATAGATTAACCAAGTCCGCTCATTTCTTGCCGATACGTGAGACTTATTCCCTTGAACGTCTTGCTAGTATGTACGTGAACGAGATTGTGAGATTGCATGGCATGCCAGTATCCATAGTTTCGGATCGTGACCCAAGATTCACTTCACGATTTTGGGTTAGCTTGCAGAAAGCTATGGGCACGGATTTACGATTCAGTTCAGCATACCATCCTCAAACGGACGGACAATCAGAGAGGACTATTCAAACTCTTGAAGATCTATTAAGACTTTGTGTCCTAGATCTCAAAGGGAGTTGGGATAAGTACCTACCATTGGTGGAATTCTCCTACAACAACAGTTATCAGGCGAGCATAGGTATGGCTCCATTTGAGGCGTTGTATGGAAGAAAATGTCGTTCTCCAGTATGCTGGGACGAGGTGGGTGAAGCAACATTGTTGGGACCAGAATTGGTACGCATTACTACAGAGAAGATCCAAACGATTCGACAACGTATACAAACGGCACAGGATCGACAAAAGAGTTATGCGGATCTTCATCGGAAGGACGTGGAATTTAATATTGGGGATCATGTATTGTTACGTGTTGCACCATGGAAGGGAGTTACAAGATTTGGGAAGAGAGGAAAGCTCAATCCAAGATTTGTTGGTCCATTTGAGATTCTTGAGCGAATAGGAAATGTGGCATATAGACTCGCATTACCTCCAAGCATGTCTCGTGTTCATAATGTTTTTCACATATCTATGCTTCGTAAATATGTTAAAGACCCGAACCACATTATTGAGTTAGAACCAGACGAGATAGCTGAAGATTTAACGTACGAGGAGGTACCTGTTAAGATCTTGGATAGGAAAGAGCATGTCCTACGCACGAAGGTTATACCACAAGTTAAGGTTTTGTGGAGAAACCATGCTATTGAAGAAATGACCTGGGAGTTGGAATCAGAAATGAAAGCGAGGTATCCTCACCTTTTTGAAACATCAGGTACGTACGTCAATTTCGAGGACGAAATTTCATAAGGAGGGGAGGTTGTAAGACCCCAACTTATTAATGAATAAAATCAAATTTTCTCTAAATATTATTGTGAATAATAAGGGGTTAATTTGATATAATACTTTGGTTATGGGTGAAATGTGCAAATTTTGCAAAATAAGCAAGTGGTTATAAAATATTTATTTTTGGTCGGTGAATATTCGGTTGGTCGTGGAATATTCTTGCTGTCGGGGAATATTCGTACGACGACGCAGCCTTGTGTGGGCCCCATAACGGAAAGCGATTGGATGAAGAAAACGACAAGTATAAGTTGTTTATAAATAACGGCGTAGTTGTTACCGTTAATACTGTTGGAATACCCGGTGGTTAAAATACAGTAGCACACGGTATTGCACCAATTATTGATTCTTACGTAAGAAGGCACTACTCAATAATTGTTACAGTAGTTATTATTCAATATTTTATTTTATTGATTCAATAATTGCTGCGCGTTGATATTTTATATTATTGTTGTTTCAATAATTGTTGCTGCACAGTATTTTCATTTATCAGATCAATAATTCATATTATTTGAATAATATTATTAGATAACATTATTGGCAATGTCTAGAAAGTTCTGTCTAAGGAGAGGTTTGGTCATCTAATTGCGCGCCAGTAAGGAGAAATCCTTATTGGAAAGCCCCCTCTTTCCTGGGAACGGCCTGGTTGTCATAAATGTGATTCTGTAATATTATTTGTGAATAATTAATTATTGATTCATATGATAAGGAAATATTTATTTTATGTGGATATAAATGAGGGATATATTTTTGTGGTTAAAAATGAAGGAGTTAATGTTGAGGTTTTTATCAGTATTTTTATCGGAATGGAGGTATTAAAAATCAGGGTTTTTGAGATATTTTGCGGGGGTTATAATTTTTAATCCGACCGTTGGATCGTGGTAATTTTTGGATATGTTATACATATATAAGTTGAGTATATGTCCACAAATTTTGAACCGTTAAAAATGAACGTATGATTTATTATGAATTTTACAGATGACTGGTTCAGAAATTGTTGAATTTTCGGAGTTTATCATTTTGGTGGAAAATTCTAGAATTGGTGGGCCCCACTTGTGGTTGGTGAAGAAATGTGCTGAATTATATTTCAAATGTGGTAGGTGGGAATAGTAGCAGGTAAAGCCATCAGGTTGCAGGTCAAACCTACCAAAATTTTCCTATAAATAGAGGGCTAAGTTAGAATTGAAAATTACACCAGAAACAAGTTTTCTCTCTTCTCTCTCTAGATTATTGAGTGTATTTTGTGAGTATTTAGATACTTTGAGAGTTTCTATTCATCAGAGCAAGTTTCTTTCAGCCTTATACCGGTATTCCGACCAGAAGTACTGATATTTTGAGGTAAGGGATATTATTTTCTTCTTAATGATATTATTTTCTTCAATATCATTATGCTGAAATATTGATATGAGTTTTTATCAAATTTGGAACTTTTTGTGTCGGGGTTACTATTCACGTATACGGCACTTTATTCATAAATATACGGTTTTTACTGATATATTTTATATTTTTCATACTTTATTACGGCACTTTACGAAAATTAATATTTTCCTTGTTGTCCAATGATGTCTATTATGGTTACTATCTTTGATTGTATCCATGTTTTGATCTTTATTTTTGAATTCTGCTTCACAATTGATTATTATGAAGTATTATTGATCTTGGATTAACTGTTATACGAATCCCTACTATTTGTCCTTCTGTCTCATTGGATTCGTTCTCTTTAAGATTTTTTCATCATCCTCAGTCCTAAATGATGATATTACTGAATATCTTTGGCCTGTAGTGCAAATTGTATAATTACTTGATGAATATCTTTGGCCTGTAGTGCAAAGATGAACAGGTGTTGAGATGAACATGACCGACTGATGATACAAATGAATATCTTTGGCCTGTAGTGCAAAGATGAATATTTGGTTAAAGATGATTATTAATTGATGTTACAGGGATAAAATATTGATGATGGACTTTTAAATCTTAGAAGATAGTAGAATTCTTTCTCTACTTGACTCTTCTAATGGTTTGCTGTTTCCGCTGCAGTTGTTGATCTAAAACTTGTTGTCGATTATATTTTATCAGATTTTCCCTGTTGAAGACTAACGATAATTTGTTGTATATTATCTTAGTCATAATATTCTTTACTGGGCTAGTTGAGCTCACCCTTTTCCTTTTTGTTCCATTTTTCTTCTCAGGAGGTGAGAACATAGCAGGATCTAGTCGGGGTATGGAGTGATGGTTCTAGAAAGATGTATTAGCAGTCCTCACTATTTCTGTAAAATAGTGTTTGAATAATTGTAATGAGGATTTATTTGAGTGTGGATATTGTCTAGAAGACAATATTTGTATTTAAACTCACAGTATGTGTTGTCGTATTTTGCACGACAATTGTATTATTGAAGTTGTAGTTTGCTTTCTGTACCATGTATTTGGCGACTCAGAATGGGTGTTGTATACCTATTCTGGGGGCGTCACATAAAACCC